>JABRWK010000655.1:8560-22641 GCA_013372445.1 Hypothenemus hampei | reverse complement strand
GATAAAATTAACTTAATTAGTTATCATGTTATGTTGTCAACTTGTTAATTTTTATTTTACTTTAAGAACAAAAAGGTCATACGAAAGAACGGCGTACGAGGTAAGAAATATTTATTTAAAAATTATTTAGATTTGGAACATTTTTAGACCGAAAATATAGGTTACTACAAAATTTTATTTAGACATGGGGATATCAGAAACAGTAAGAAATGCGAATTTGATTAAACGAAATCAAAGTTGGGGAATTTAATTTTCAATTAAACACCGATAAATCAATATATTATATATCTTATTACATTTTTACATATCAAAAAAAAACTGAAATTTTCTATTTTTATTTTTTGGAAATAACTTCAAAATGTGAAATGAAATTTGTGTCAATATTTTACAGGATTGAAATTTAAAAGTTTAAGGTACCGCAAAGTGGGGCTACTTTGCCCCTTTAGGAGTTATTTTACGTCACATTTATAAAATATTTAAATTGATTCTGGACACTACCAGGATCTTTATTACACCAACAAATATTTTTAATTATCTATGTGTAGTTAGTGTATGGAATCAATTTAAACTATTTATAAGTGTGGCGCAAAGTAACCCCTGAAGGAGCAAAGTAACCCCAGTTTATGCTATTTTTGCGAAACTTTGGATTTTTGATTTTCTTATAGGAGCCATGTTAAATTTTTTAAAATTTGCAATCTGTTTGAAGTTCCTTTACCTATGATACATTACAATGTAATTTGTAGATTTCCTGTAGGTTAGTCATTGTAATGAAATTTCTTACGTCTAACAATATGTGGGCTTTTAAATTCAGTTCTTAAGGAATGGAAAACTTAAAATGTTTAAAGATAAATAAATTTCTATTAGCTAATGAGCCTAATGCTTAAAAACGGCTCCATTTATTTACAGACTTGTTTAATTTTTTTTTTGGTTACGGTTTTGTTAATAAATTTACCGCTTACAGCAGCATCTTGAAGCAGATTTCTAGTTCTAAATCCTTGTACCGCAAAGAAAATAATCCGGTGTGGGATCGCTCTGTTCATTTTGCAAGATGTTGATTTTCTATCCACTGATTTGAAAATTCCATATTGAAAAAATTTCTAATTTCCTGACTATTAAGTAGAGGAGCTCAGTCCTGCTGAAATTAAGTATGGAGTAGTCCCGCCAGTTGAATTTCTATAAATCGATCTGGAAATTGACAGTTTAAAAGTTATACGTAGTTCTACAGTTCTTGTTTACTGAATAACAAAGTCTACTTTAGATCGAAAAGGTTTCATTATAATTATTTGTCCTTAAAAAATATAAATGTTAAACTGTATTATACATCATTATAAAGGGAATTTTACGTAGATTTCAATTTTTTCCAAAAATTTGAAAAAACGCGTTAAGATTATTTTCGTTTCAAATCTCTAAAACAATTCCTTTTTAAACTATGTATTTCCAATAAAAGAAAAATAGTAATTTCACTTTTTTCGCATATCTTTGGAAATAGGCAGAAATAAAAAGAATTGATGACACTCTGTTGAGCATCAAATTGCAAAACTTTTACCTCCATTTAATCAACTTTCTATCTCTTAGGATTTGTAGGATCCCCATATTTAGATACGAATTTGGAGCCCCTTAACAAAATAGGAATGATTTAATATCCCAAGAAAAGGGTTGACATACAATCAAGTCAAAGAGTATGATATTTTTAATGATGCTTTAATAATCTTGTGATTTATGATCAGTTCTGATACGAATATGTAACTTTGGATTCAAATAAATAAATAAGAATAAAGATAGAAAAAACTAACATTAATATTGAAATAATATTTTTGTTACTGTGTTTTAATTTATATCTTTCATTGTTTTTTAAATTTCATTTCTTATTACATCCATCAAAAAAATTCGAATGATCATAAATATGTTTGAAGATTAAGTTGATACCTAAAATAACTCGTAGTTACTCTGGTGTCTTGGCTTTTAAACCGTGGACTCAAATATTCGTAAAAATTTTTCTCTAGATATTCTCATTAGTGTTTGTTGATGTAGTTTTTAGTCTGTTATTTATACAGGCACACCTGGTACAAACGGAAATACGCTTTAAGATGTTAGAATACATAGACGATAATTAAATTGAAGATCAACATTAAAACTAATGGATAATTGAATAATTAGCGCACCATTCAATTGAATCGTCACGTAATACTCTAATTGCCTTTTCCAAAAAAAATCATCAGTACGATTATGAATAGATATATTTCATTGAAAACAGGATCTAACTAGGTTAATTTTGTACTGTCACCTACCTGATTAAAATAAATAATAACATGAGAACGATTGAAGATTAGCAATTACCGAATGTACACCTGTATTATAAAAACTTGTACTGTTTAAAGGAAAAATTGTTGCCAATTTGTGTTTTTTTACAGAATGAACGTCTGCGAACTAAACCATTGAACCTGTTTCTGTCTTCAATTTCGTCTGGAATCTTCAAAATTAGTAGAAAATAAACGTCGAAATGTTTCAACGACTGGCAAAGACACCACTGGAAAACCCCCAATTTTCGTCAGTGGCTTAGTGTTTGTTCGCATGTCATTGAAATCGAATGATGACTGTACAGAAAAATTAATTGTCGGTTAAATTCGAATTTTCAATTCGACAATATCGAAAAAAGCGAAACATATTTAACATAACCTTGAGTTCGTGGCTCGTTTTTTTTCTCTCACTCTCTTGTCTTAAAGGATCAATTAGCACTAAATAATCGTTTTTTTCTTACTGGGTAAACTTTAATCATGCAACAGCAATTGTATAGAATATATTATGTAAAAAAATCAGAATATTTATTAATATGAGCGAACACTCCATGCTTAATACACGTATAAAAGTGAGTAAATGCATTTCAATTAGCCTTTCTAATATTNCTTTTTCTCAAAAACGAATCGATAAATTTAAAATCTCATTACGCCCCTAAATGCAGTTTTGAAATATCTTCCATTAGAGGTATCACATGACAGATAGTGCAATTTGAAATTCTAAAGTTACGGTGGTTGGGGGCGAGGGGGTAAGTGAGAACGGATTGATTAATATATCATTTTGGTTCCTTCTCGAATCCCCCGATACGTTTTTGAGATCTTCCTGATAGCACTTTTCATTTAGAAGATATTCCCCATTGCTAGTTTTCAAATTGACACACTGTATGATTAATTTTTAGGCATCAGATATTCAACTGCATACGCAAAAAATTTTTTAGTCAGTGGATTTCAATATAAAACATTTCTTGATACTTCTATAAAATCTCCAAAAATTGAAATTGTCTTTTTTTTACATTGGGCTCTTTAATTGTGTATTGCCACATATCATAGACAACGGAAATAATATAGTAATTGTATATGGCTCGTGAATACACTCGTCAAAATGTGTTATAATACAAGGCGCCGGTGACATGTTGCGTATACAAATGTAACATGAAATTCGGCATTTAGCTGAAACTTCACCGCATCACATGTATTACAACAATTTATTTGTTACACTACAAATACATGTATATTGCTTTAGAGTTTATTCCTTAATAAAGAGAATGATATCAGTCAATTCAAAGAGATTTAAAAATAAAAAAAAGTATAATTGAAATGTTTATTTACAGTCTGCTACTCTCAGTGTCCGTTTGTTTAAAGTTCTTCACTAAGTTCGTTATTGTTGGCAAATTCGTTTCGTCAGTAGTAAAAACAATATTATCAACTCCTGTTATGTCTTTCGTAGTCGGCTGAGAAGTGGTGGAGATTCCTGCTGGCATCAGAAATACTGTTAACAAAAACATTAAAGAACCTAGAAATAGTATTTGAAATATGTGAACCCATAACACAAATGTATTGACCAGACTCACTGATTAAATAAAATGCTACATAAAAGATGTATAGACTTTCCCTATAGCCTATAGCTTTTGAAACTGGTTCTACTGCAATGGGTAGATTTCCTCCAATATTATTCATTACGAACAAAAATACTCCCACTGTAGTGGATCTGACGTGTAACGGTACAATTTCCACTAAGATAGCAAATAATATTCCAAACCACATTTCAGCTAAAAAAATATAATAAGTATTCATTCATTTGAAAAATAAAGAGAAATCATTACCGAAAAAATAAGAGATTCCTAAAGTTATCATTGCCCCCACTGGTTCGCAATAGACACTCCCAAAAGCAAAGGGCGTGGCTACAATTTGACTGATTGCCAAAATAACTACCCTAGATCGAATGCCCATTTTGGCAACAAATTTGTCTGAAATTACGCCTCCTACTACAACTCCAATACTACCAACTATTATTGTAACAGCAAATAGCCACCAACCTAAACATATTTAATAGAAAAATTATGATATTCCATCAGTTCGGAATTCAATTCCCTCACCTAGATCGTAGCTAGGAAAATAAATTTGATAATACAAATCGCAGTTGTAAGCGAAACACATACCACCACAATGTCTTATTGATGCTGCAAGACACAACATGATTACTCTAGGATCTTTCATGACACTCCTGGTAATGAGATTAATGTAATTAAAGTCTGTTGGTAGAATTTGAAGTTAAATTTTTTACCATATAGTAATCTTTTTCCCGTCAGTGTTAGCAGCGTCTTCACCAATTGACTGTCTTTCCGGTTCTTTTAGTGTGAAATAGGTTAAAAATGCAAAAATTAAAGCTACAATTCCAGCTGCATAATAACATAGTCTCCATCCCAAGCCCCAAACATTCAATGGAGGTACATACCGTCCAACTGGAAATGCTATTCCTATAACAAAAAAATTAGTACGCGACAGATTAGTATAGATTTACTGAGTTAATGTAATAATTTCAGACTTATTTTAAAACGTAAATCTTGAATGCCACTCCTGTCAGAATAATTTCTTTATCTAAAGTTTATTGTAAATTAACTAAATCAAAAAAATGTGAACTTACCATAGCCTCCATAGATACCCCAATTAAAAATTGACATAACCAGTGCACGTTTTTCTTCTGGAAAAATATCAGACAAAATGCCAGTGCTTAAAGGATTGCAAGCGGATTCCCCCGCAGCCATGATCATTCTTAATACTACTAAATGCCAGTACTCTGTTACAGCTCCGCTGACAACAATAGCAACAGAAAAAACCGCTGTAGCAATTCCTAACATTCTCACTCTAAAAATTTTCAAATTCCGAATTTCGTTGTTAAATAATTTACAATTGCGAACCTGACCTATTAAATTTATCAGCCAGAAACCCCATAATCACTCCGACAATGGTGAATACCGCAATAAAGCTAGGCCCAGCTAATATTTGATAGTCCAATCCCAACCCGTTGTATGTCCACTCACAATACGGTACTCCATCGATGGTCAGTGCCATGCATGTGTCGGAATCATTAGCGTCCGAGCACACCTCTGGTGAACCGTTTAAATCAAGTTCTGTGTTATTTAATTGGCAAGTTATGTCGCCTAAAAGACACAGTTTGACTACAATTATCAAATACAGTTTTATCACTTGCCATAATGTAAGTCGGTCGCGATGGCCTTGCTAGTGACTCCAATCATATAATGGCCTAATTCCCCAAGGACATATCCAATGGAAACAATTGCCAATACATAGGTGGGGTAGAGGAAGGCTAATTTTTTTTGAGTTCCATCATTTTAGAATGCGATTGAAATCTACTGAAAAAATATGAATATTCAAAGAATTCGAGTGCGGTTTATCGATGACCGTGACATTGGAATTGTAATGGCAATTTTGCCATTATGCAAAATCGACAATGCGACTGTGAAATTATCTTTTTTTTAATACCTCTGTAATAATATATGCATTGATATCTGTAATTGCTGTGACCATACAAGAAATGACAGATGGAAGAATCACTTTACATTTGTTTTTACGAAAACAAAATTAACCTTGAAACTAGGTTTGTATCTTAGTTTACTATGACTGTTACCACAATGACCGATCACATAATCGCGCACAGCCCTGATTTCCGACAATTAGCATTAAACAAGGCTCTATTGTTTCTTTTATAAATTTTTGTGAGTGGAAAATATACATAGGCACCAAACATACAAACGAAAAACTTTTTTTAATATAATCAATTAAGTTGCTTTGTCGATATTGATAATGAATCTATTATAAATCAATGAATGAGAATTAAAACCATAAACACTTGACTTAAAGCAATTTTAACTATTCTTTAATGAAAAACTATATTTACTTACGAAAATTTCAATCAATCACAAAATCACTAAATACAGCCACCCTCTCCTCAATGGTGTATCCCAAGTTTACTTCAATTCACGGACGTCAATTTCGCGACCGATTTTCAGGAGTCTCGACCGCCAAGAATTGCAATTTGATCTGTTCCCGTCTTTTGTGTTTCTCCCACTCTATTGGGGAATCACTTGGATAGCCTTGAAAACGGCCCCGTTATCATAGAAAGTGACGGATTTTCTAAGAATCGCACACGCATACTAGATACCTTTACAACCACCAACCCCCCCACTTTCGCAAAAAATCTTTTAAAGAAAACCTTGATTTTTTAAAACAATCGAAGAAATGATCAGTAAAAGTTCTTTAAATGGAAAACAATTATACAGTTATAAGTTATTGTTTTTTGTTAGTTTGTTAGTTACCAAGCTACCTTTGTTCTTTGACATGTTGCATCCTTGAGTAAGAAATTCTTAGAAATGATGATGAGCTACCAGGTAAACGTAGCGATCTACTGCAGTATTCGTATGTGTAGGCCAATAAATTACGCGTACGGCCGAATATTTTTTTATATATGTATGTTCCGGCAATGCACTGAGTCCACATTGGTCCAGTATATTGCCGAAAGTCTAGGTTACATTCTGTATGAGTCCACATTTGTCTCATACAGCCTATAAATCCTAAAAGTGTATGAGAGCACGTTGGTCTCACTTGGCACTCAAGTGTTAATACTTAGCTTCGTAAAGGATTTTTATTATCAATAAAAGGTTTCTTAAAGCAATCTCTTATGTTGAGAAAAATGTATCGAAGGAATATCAGATTGTGCTTCTTTTATTTCTTCAGGAGAAATTAATTTGAATGTTAAATAGGTGAAGTATGGTTAGAAATAACGATAGATATTTTTATTAATAATTATTAAAATGATATTGGTTAATCAACTGCAAAATATGTGTAAACTGGTGTAATCAAACTATGTCATATATGTAGATCTTTGAGACGCTCTGCAACATATTGATCTTTTTATTTGTGGTTCAATTATTCCAGATAGGCTGAACTACTAACCAAATTGCGGATACTGTCACATTTGTGTATTTAAGATCTTCTTGATTGCAAATTTATTTTCACAAATGGTTATTCAAAGAGATAAATAATACTATAGAGATAAATGTTGGGTTCTGTTAGACGATGAGTTTAATTATAATTATTACTAATTATTATACATAAGAACCTAGATTGTTTCATAAAGTGCAACTTTCACTAAAAAGTAACTGTTTTTTTTATTCGAAAAAGGATAAAGATAGCTTAATGCTTAGAAATACCATGTATAGGTAAGTGAGATATTTTTTTTTATTTTGTAAAAATATGAGTTCTGCCACGCTTCATTGAATTTCATTTGATAAAATTAACTTAATTAGTTATCATGTTATGTTGTCAACTTGTTAATTTTTATTTTACTTTAAGAACAAAAAGGTCATACGAAAGAACGGCGTACGAGGTAAGAAATATTTATTTAAAAATTATTTAGATTTGGAACATTTTTAGACCGAAAATATAGGTTACTACAAAATTTTATTTAGACATGGGGATATCAGAAACAGTAAGAAATGCGAATTTGATTAAACGAAATCAAAGTTGGGGAATTTAATTTTCAATTAAACACCGATAAATCAATATATTATATATCTTATTACATTTTTACATATCAAAAAAAAACTGAAATTTTCTATTTTTATTTTTTGGAAATAACTTCAAAATGTGAAATGAAATTTGTGTCAATATTTTACAGGATTGAAATTTAAAAGTTTAAGGTACCGCAAAGTGGGGCTACTTTGCCCCTTTAGGAGTTATTTTACGTCACATTTATAAAATATTTAAATTGATTCTGGACACTACCAGGATCTTTATTACACCAACAAATATTTTTAATTATCTATGTGTAGTTAGTGTATGGAATCAATTTAAACTATTTATAAGTGTGGCGCAAAGTAACCCCTGAAGGAGCAAAGTAACCCCAGTTTATGCTATTTTTGCGAAACTTTGGATTTTTGATTTTCTTATAGGAGCCATGTTAAATTTTTTAAAATTTGCAATCTGTTTGAAGTTCCTTTACCTATGATACATTACAATGTAATTTGTAGATTTCCTGTAGGTTAGTCATTGTAATGAAATTTCTTACGTCTAACAATATGTGGGCTTTTAAATTCAGTTCTTAAGGAATGGAAAACTTAAAATGTTTAAAGATAAATAAATTTCTATTAGCTAATGAGCCTAATGCTTAAAAACGGCTCCATTTATTTACAGACTTGTTTAATTTTTTTTTTTTTGGTTACGGTTTTGTTAATAAATTTACCGCTTACAGCAGCATCTTGAAGCAGATTTCTAGTTCTAAATCCTTGTACCGCAAAGAAAATAATCCGGTGTGGGATCGCTCTGTTCATTTTGCAAGATGTTGATTTTCTATCCACTGATTTGAAAATTCCATATTGAAAAAATTTCTAATTTCCTGACTATTAAGTAGAGGAGCTCAGTCCTGCTGAAATTAAGTATGGAGTAGTCCCGCCAGTTGAATTTCTATAAATCGATCTGGAAATTGACAGTTTAAAAGTTATACGTAGTTCTACAGTTCTTGTTTACTGAATAACAAAGTCTACTTTAGATCGAAAAGGTTTCATTATAATTATTTGTCCTTAAAAAATATAAATGTTAAACTGTATTATACATCATTATAAAGGGAATTTTACGTAGATTTCAATTTTTTCCAAAAATTTGAAAAAACGCGTTAAGATTATTTTCGTTTCAAATCTCTAAAACAATTCCTTTTTAAACTATGTATTTCCAATAAAAGAAAAATAGTAATTTCACTTTTTTCGCATATCTTTGGAAATAGGCAGAAATAAAAAGAATTGATGACACTCTGTTGAGCATCAAATTGCAAAACTTTTACCTCCATTTAATCAACTTTCTATCTCTTAGGATTTGTAGGATCCCCATATTTAGATACGAATTTGGAGCCCCTTAACAAAATAGGAATGATTTAATATCCCAAGAAAAGGGTTGACATACAATCAAGTCAAAGAGTATGATATTTTTAATGATGCTTTAATAATCTTGTGATTTATGATCAGTTCTGATACGAATATGTAACTTTGGATTCAAATAAATAAATAAGAATAAAGATAGAAAAAACTAACATTAATATTGAAATAATATTTTTGTTACTGTGTTTTAATTTATATCTTTCATTGTTTTTTAAATTTCATTTCTTATTACATCCATCAAAAAAATTCGAATGATCATAAATATGTTTGAAGATTAAGTTGATACCTAAAATAACTCGTAGTTACTCTGGTGTCTTGGCTTTTAAACCGTGGACTCAAATATTCGTAAAAATTTTTCTCTAGATATTCTCATTAGTGTTTGTTGATGTAGTTTTTAGTCTGTTATTTATACAGGCACACCTGGTACAAACGGAAATACGCTTTAAGATGTTAGAATACATAGACGATAATTAAATTGAAGATCAACATTAAAACTAATGGATAATTGAATAATTAGCGCACCATTCAATTGAATCGTCACGTAATACTCTAATTGCCTTTTCCAAAAAAAATCATCAGTACGATTATGAATAGATATATTTCATTGAAAACAGGATCTAACTAGGTTAATTTTGTACTGTCACCTACCTGATTAAAATAAATAATAACATGAGAACGATTGAAGATTAGCAATTACCGAATGTACACCTGTATTATAAAAACTTGTACTGTTTAAAGGAAAAATTGTTGCCAATTTGTGTTTTTTTACAGAATGAACGTCTGCGAACTAAACCATTGAACCTGTTTCTGTCTTCAATTTCGTCTGGAATCTTCAAAATTAGTAGAAAATAAACGTCGAAATGTTTCAACGACTGGCAAAGACACCACTGGAAAACCCCCAATTTTCGTCAGTGGCTTAGTGTTTGTTCGCATGTCATTGAAATCGAATGATGACTGTACAGAAAAATTAATTGTCGGTTAAATTCGAATTTTCAATTCGACAATATCGAAAAAAGCGAAACATATTTAACATAACCTTGAGTTCGTGGCTCGTTTTTTTTCTCTCACTCTCTTGTCTTAAAGGATCAATTAGCACTAAATAATCGTTTTTTTCTTACTGGGTAAACTTTAATCATGCAACAGCAATTGTATAGAATATATTATGTAAAAAAATCAGAATATTTATTAATATGAGCGAACACTCCATGCTTAATACACGTATAAAAGTGAGTAAATGCATTTCAATTAGCCTTTCTAATATTAAATAATTATAAGAGGTAATAAGTAATTCTTCAAGGACGCCATGTAAAGCCTAATTCAATTGTTTACCAAAAACAATCGTCGTATTGGTTCATGATCCTCCTTCCTCAGCCCCACTACTCTCCCCAAACCATCCAGAATCGTCTGGATTCAAACACGTTCCTATCGATTTTCGTGCGCAGCATCCCCTTTCGACCATGAGCGAAATCAAGAGCGCCCTAACCCTGAATTCATCCATCGTTCCACGTCAAAAATTCCTCACTTTGTCTCAGACAACAGCGTGTCATCTTAAAACACTTTCCTCAACGAAGAACTACTGCACAATTGTAAATTTCCAGAATTTTTTTTTTACCAAAACCACATAGCTCCGTTGTGTTCTGTTCGTTTCACACCTACGTAGTATTTTAAGTGATGATGTTGTATTGAAAACAAATGAAAACGGGTAAGTTGATCTGCATTTATTTTTATATTTGTCCCTGTAGACTGTGTTGTAAAATAAAATAAAAACCGGTTATAATTTATGGACAAATTGATGTCTTATTAAATATCACTTTAATCATAGTAAAAGTAGTCGTGTCGAAATTGTCATTTTTCACGCATGATTGCGCCTATTCTTCTATTTCTTTAAAAATATTTAAACTACTGTTTAGCAATAATCGGAAATAGGCAATACTCGAAAAAAATTATTTAACGCGCTTGCTTACATCACAATATCCCGTTTCGCTAGAAAAACTTTTAAGAAAAATATATCTTTAATACCATGCTTCCATTAATAGATAAAATGAAATTCTAATAGGGAATTTCATTTTCTGATCTGTCTCTTTTTAATTACAGGGTTCCTTGATGTTTAATTAGATTTCTAAACATGTCTCTACATCAAAACTATAATAACAATTGAATTAAGAAATGGTTCTTAGACCCCAACATCATGAGCGTACCTTCAACGAAAAATTAATTCGTTTACATAGAAAAATTCGAAATTAGACAAGCGTCAGACAATCATTCAGTCATTTTTAATAATTGATTTTAATGACACCCACGTGGACCAATTTTTCTGTGCTGATGTCCGGGAATTACATTTTCCGGTTTTCCCACGTGTGTTCTTCAAATTTACGTTAAATGCAACTTGTTTGAAATGAGAGAAAACTCTCTTAAAAAGGAAATGGAGAAATTATTGGTCAGTCAAATATAACTCGAATCGTCACAGGAGGCTTTCTACATTAAAGGGTAATACTTAATCTTTTTTTTGTGTCTTCAATTCGAAGTCAACTTATAATTTTGAATTGACTTATTTGGTAATATTAACGAAATGTTCTTTATGGTGAACAGATACAGAATGCACAGAGAATGACATTATATGGAGTATAGTATAGTGGTGATGATTTGAAAGAGACGAGGAAACTGAATAATTAATTAAATGGTGTCACTTTGATAAAAAAATTATAGTATTTTAAACTTCAACATTCGAATCGACAGATCCATTTATTATCGCCTATTTCAATCCCCAAATGATTCTATTCATTCGGAATTTCCATATTCCATGACGATAATTCTAGATTGTACCGTGGATGCGCTAATATTCTACTGTTCATACGCTACAAATTTTCTTTAACCATGTTGGCTAAACATTGGCGTAACGCAAAATGATACAACACTTCCTTCAGCCCAAGGTTATGCTGAAATTGCTATTTTAATTGCACTTTGTGAGATGTTGCAAAAACTCAAAATTTTTTGGATATTTTTCGTAAAATTTAAAACAAATTCAATTTCGAAGATTAAATAATAGTTAAAATTATTATGATACACCCGAAGGATTATTCATTTTCGAAATGGAGAAAGTATTTCCACTTATTTCCGAATATTTCCAAACTTAACTAATATACAGGATGTACTTAAATAAATGCGAAAGATTTTAAGATTGCTAAGGTTTCTTTGAGAAAAACAGTTCATATAAACATAAGTCCAAAATCGATTAATTTATAAGATACAGAGTATTTAATTTCTTATTTTTTTAAATATTTCAAAAACGATTTGAGGTATGGATACGAAATTTGGAACATGATATGACAGAATAGATTTGCATTTTTTTTAATAAACAGAACATTTCTACTTACACCAGTGTCGTTCGTGCGGCCATGCAATGACATTTTTAATGAAAAAAATAATACGCTACAAACTTTTTCCAATATGAATATTTTTTAAATATTCCACCAATTCTTAATAAAAAGTGCCTCTTAGTATTTTGCCGCCCAAGTAGCCGTTTTCAAGATAAAAACTCATCTCTAATTCTTGTACCTACCACAAAACCGGTAAAAGTTTCCAAATGCGATTTGTTTTAAATTTTTTTCAAGAAATTAATTTAATTATTTGATTTACTTGCGTTTTTTGTTTATTAAGCATATATATAAAATATGAAAAATCGCAGTTAGAGATCTATACCAGTTTTGTGGAGAATACGGGGATCCGAGAGTATTTTTTATCTTGAAAATGGCTTTTTGGGCGACAAATAATAAGAAAGCCTTTTTATAATCAATTGATTGATTATTAACCCGTAACTGGTGAGGTGGGGCCAGAGGGACCCCACTAGAACTTAAATGTGGAATAATTTCTACATTATTTACTCGAGTGTCCCAGCCTTTTGAGTACCTTTCCACTAGGGCGCCATGCATGATAAAATGAGAAAGTCATGTTTAAATAGGAAAGCGTTTGAAAAATATTGGCCAATGTTTGTGATTTGGGGTCACCCTGACCCCACCTCACCGTTTATGTCACTTTTTTACCCTTCTATAGGGATTATTTTTTACCCCAACGCATGGTTTGTTTTAATTTCTTCATATATTTAGTATATATGTATATTTTGTTTTAAATTGAACTTTTAAGTTGCTTTATCTATGTTAAATATATGTATTTTGTGATTTAAATAAAATGTTGAAGTGCATTCAATAATTCGTTTTGTTTTTGTGGAAATAAACCTACACCTAAAAAACCGTTGCAGACGGAATCGGGGAAATCGTTCGCCGAGGATGGTCTAGCCGATATTGTCTTTTTGCTTTTGCGGTTGACTAGTTATTATTAGTGTGGATTTAATTAGGTATAAAGTTCTTTATTATCATTCATTATATTTTTTTGATTTTTGTATATTACAAAATGAATCAGTCGTATAGTAAAAATATGGGTAATAAAGATGCACGATTTGAAAAGTGGGTGCAGAGTGTTTTAGAAACGGAAGAGAGTGAATTTAGTGGAGATGATTCAGACAACGACCCTGATTACATAAGTGAGCATGAAACGGACTCGGAAGTCGAATGGAGTGAGGGAGACGAAGCTGAAGAAGAAGTTTCGGAAAATCCAAAAACGGATAGATCACATGATAACCTATTATGGCACAAATCGGTACAAATGGAGTACAAGTGCTCCATCCAAAAATGTGAAAACAAGAAGTTACAATATTATCTCTCACGCTCCTGGGGTTATTGGACCAGCCAAACTGCTCGGAAGATTTTGTACTGAGAAAAATTCTTGGGAGTGTCTTCTAACTAATGATATTTTAGAAGAAATAGTCCTAAGAACAAATGAA
>JABRWK010000654.1:0-22754 GCA_013372445.1 Hypothenemus hampei | reverse complement strand
GTCGTAACTCCATTTTATGAAAAATGAATTGGCAATGTTCAAAGGCGTGTATTTCGGCAATGCAGCAGTCAAATGTAATAAATGAAGTACCAAAATGTAGAAAATAACAAACTCTTTAAAATGATATATTACAACCCTTTAGCCATTTAAGATATTTAAGAGGGTGCTTCTGGGGAGTAGAGAGTTGAAAGAAGCGAAGTGATTTTAAAGCTCCCACTTTTAGACATCCGTTTTTCACCTTTAAACGGTTTAAATAGTTGTTAGGGGCACAGTAATCAATTTTTCCAAAAAGCTATTTAAGCAACCTTGGCCCCCCTTAAAAGGGATTAAACGTGTTTTTTCGATCGAGTGCCCGTGGAGACTTTTAATTAGTAGGCCAAGACCTATCACATATAAAAAAATAAGCCGATTTAACCGAAACCACTTTTCCCATTTAGTGGGAGCGGGGTCCTTTATTTCTAATTAAATTTTTTCCTTTTAGTCGGTAGTACGCTATGATAAATTTGAGAGCCTCTCTCTGCCACTCCCAAGCGGTGCGGGTGATTTGAATTGGGGTCACCACAAGTTGCACCAGTTGCTGACGAATTTTGTTACTCCTGAGCTAGTGCAAGACGTTCAATGCGAAGGTTGTAATAAAGATAGAGATCTGACAACTGCACCAATCCTATCCAGGCAAATAAAAATTTTGAATTTTGGAAAATTGCCTTTGTGTTTGTGCATACATATTTCTCGAAATATATGGTCTCCTGAGGGCATTTCTAAACGTCAGGATTATATTCAGTTTCCGATGCGTTTGTCCATGACAGAATATACGTTTATTCGGGCGCATTGTCCAAGAAAGATACCTGGGGTAATTGATACGTTTTTTTTATCTAACTCGTAAGCTGGTGTATTATATTTTAGACTTTTACCAGTACAAGTGAAGGAGGTAGTCCTTTATCAAGTAGTACTCCTTTATTCGGCACAGGAACATCTCTTAGCGAAATGACAAACGAACTCAGAAACGTATATCAATTAACGGCAGTTGTGGTGCACACTGGAGATGCTCATTCAGGACATTTTATAACATATAGAAGGGGACATCAAAATAATAGGTCCGATTTCATCTTTAATTGCAAATAAGAAAAATTTAATAAAGTTTTTCCAGGTGGTTCTACACCTCTGATGTTGAAATCAAAGAAGTTTCAATCGATGAAGTGCTACAAAGTACCGCTTATTTATTATTTTATGAAAAGTCGTCTTCAATGGGCGTATTTTAGATATTAATGGATTTCAATGATATTTTTGTTTTCAAAAAAAAACGCATTTTTGAAGGTACCTTAATTTATTGCATAATGGTCCTTGTTGAGAGTCATTCCTTTGTACAAAATACGAATTTTTGTTCTGTGAACAAATATTACATTGTTGCCATATTATTGTAAAGTGCTTTCGATGTTGAAAAAATAGATTTTATAAAGGTATCCAAAATACCTTGTATAGCATTTAGGTGATATGATCTCTCTTTAAATGTATTTTTGTTGGAATTAAACTTACTTTTATTTAACCTTTGTTCCATTTTCCTGGTACTTTAACTCATATTGCTCAGGAGTGAGAGTATGATCGATTCCAAGTTGCTTAAATTGGACTACAATGTCAAAAAGGTAGTCATAGCATTCGGTCATACATTTCGCTTGTTGCCAAGTGTCTCCCCAAACATAGATCTTAAATTCAAATGTTGTTACAAGGTTCGAATGAAGTACTCCAGAGTGTCATTACCCCATGTCTTCTTACGAGTACCGCACAAGTATGAGGATAATCCCTAATAGTTTGTTCCAATCTATCTGTCAAGTCCTCTTCAAAGGGAGTGTTTTCAATGATGGGAACAATTAATTCTTCGTCATAACGAAAGTTTCTGTTCAATTGTTGATTTTTAATGCCTACAACAATGCTTTTTTGACGAATTCTTTCTCCATAGTTTCCTGGAGTGAAGTTTTTATGAAAGTACCTTTAATCATTTCCAGATGAGTGCATTTAAACTCTTTTCCAGGAAACAACATGGTAACCAAAAGTGCAGCCTTCGAATGGGTATGAATGACTGCCCCGGCGTTTCGATGCAAATAAGCGCACATAAACAACGGAGTGCATTGACTCTTTTTAATTTTTTTCTGGAGGCGGCAGTTCTAGGTCTTCTCCTAAAAAAAATATGAAAATAGATTTTGTCAAGCAAATAGGAAAACACTAGATCAACATACCTTTAATGTTTTGTACAAATAGATCTACAGGTTTGATGCGTTCCTTTTGTACTCCTGATGGTGCAATGTAAATTTTAGTACCATCTTTTATACTAATTCCACCACCTGGAAATGAAAATTTTAATAACCATTTACGGTTATGACATGGCCTTTACCAGTTCCAGTCACCCAGCCTAAGTGATAAAATTGCTGGCATAGTTCTGGAATTAGATTGCGAGGATGTTCGGGATGATCTCCTGGTGTTTCTGTGACGCTCATTTTGAAATTAACTATGTTAGGCTATTTATTACTGATTCCAATTCTAAATAAAATTATGAATTATCTTATCGAGTTTGGGTTAACTGTTTTGTCTTCGTGGTAGAACAGATAAAAAATAGATATTGTAATCCAAATTTTTTGAGGTTAGACTGTTCTATAAAAATCTGCGTTGCTGGTTCATTACAAGACTGAATCCAGATTAAAATGTTTAAAACTTTTATGTATAGTTTGATATACGTCTATAGCAAAACTTAAAAATTGCAAAGTGCCTTACCGCAAATCTTTTTGGCGTAGCTATTTGTAGTCACTTTCTTGCAATTTGTTTTTTCTTCTATTCTCTTCTTGTTCTTTATCTAATAATGCTTAATTCGTAGTTTATTAATCTGAAAACATTCTTTTACTGTTCTAGACAATCTCTTTAACACCTTTAATTTGAGATTAAACATCTGGTACACCAGTACCCGTGGCAATATAAAATTCTCTATGATTACAAAGGTAACTCTAAAAGTTTTTTGGGCAAAATGAAAGAAAGTTCTAACTATAAAAACTTAATAAATGTGAAAATACGGACTTTATTGTTGAATTTTTATTCAATCATTAAGTCATCACCCCGATCTAATGATTTTTGTGCGATCCAAGTAGGGCAAATCATTTGAATAGGCACTTAAAAGACCATGACGCTTCTTTTTGGAAAACAAGTCTGGCCTATAAGAACTATATTCTAAATCATATTATGTATCAATCAAAAACATTAGAATATGATAGACACGTATCCCTAAATATTATTGTTAACCTTTTCTGCTACTACATGTTCATAAATAGTTTATTCAGTTCTACATTTTCACAAGAGCTCGATTGGGAACTAAGATTTGGTAATAAAATTTCAACATCTGACTGCTGTTGTGCAAAATAATACTCTCTTGTGTAATTAGTGTCTCTAAGTATAATATTGTTACATCCGAAAACTTTTAGAGTAACCCTTGTACTCACAGCCCAGCTGTTTCAATCATCAAAAATGAGCCTAGTTTGATCCTGAATTTTGGGAATAAAATTTAATTTTCCTCAAATCCGTTAAACTGCAGTAATTTTTTAGAAAACTACGTGAATTTTTTTCATCAGCATTTATTTCGCAAACAATATTTGATTTCGAATCGATTTTATCTTGTCAGTGGTAGGAATTCACCAGTTCAAGTGTCTTTTTGAATTATGCCGGTATTAGACTGTAAAAGTTCTTTGATAAAATGTTATAAACGATATTTGATGAAAAATTGGACAGTGTAATATTTTTCCGCTTATAACGAACCTCAAGGGACCGTGGTAAGTGGTTCATTATAACCAGGTTCGTTATAACTGGACTCTACTGTAGAACAACAGGTGATTGCATTTCATAAAATAATTAGCGGCGTTCTTTTAAAAGTAAACAACATTGGGAGAAATGAGTTACATATGTGTTTTGTCGGCAAATCACCAAGATATTTTTGAAACTACTAACTGGAAAGTATTTTCATTCATTCGTAAATCATTTTTGGTACACCTTTGTGTCTTCCAACTGAAATTCCAGAATCATATTCTGGTGAATTCCTCTTAATTTCTACCTTCCAATCTATGGTCTTACCCAAAGGGAATGAGTTTTTTTCTTTTTCATTTTTATTAAACACACTGTAAAAATGTCGCTGCACAAGTAAATGAAGGGCACGGGGAAAGAACACTCTATGTCACTTTTTCTCAAAATTTGAGATACTAGTGCCGTTTAGTAGCTACCCTTAAGCACTAGCAAAAAACATAATATTTTGAGGAACAAACGTGCTTTGCCTAGGTAAAAACCAGCACTGAAGAATAATAGTATGATGAAAGAACGTGCTATGTTGAGTTAAATACGATTTTTTCAAATCTATTATTGTCTGACATAGCAAGTTCTTTCCCCGTTCCCTTCAAATGAACGTTGTTGTCAATTTTTTTTGTTTCAATTTTTGATGAAACACAATTGAATTTTGTTACAAATCTTTTACACAGCTTAATATAGCCGACAAAGTTTTATAAAACAAATAATGTAAAAGAAATACTATGAAATATTTTCTAAAACATCTTTGTCAAAGAACTTTTATAGATAGAATATTGGCCTTAGCAACGTCATAAAATACGTAAAAACCTCATTATTACATAGGATTTGTGAAATATTTTTAGTATACTATGTAGAATATGCAGTTATAACATAAAAAAACACCTACGATTACAGCCTAAAAAAATACTATTACAGTTTCCTGGATAAAATTCCAATAGTGTCTAAATGTCTATGGCTATACGCTAGTATGAGTATGAATGTATGAATATTTCAAGTTTTAAAATAATACTAATCAACAACAAAAAGAAATACAACAATTAACTTAAAACGTAAAACAATTGACAACCTGTAAAAACTCAGATGGTGGCAAAAAAATGTAAAATAAAATTACTACACTACCGCAGAAATAAACTGGCGCTCCTTTAACATCTACGATTTATTTGCANTTTATAAACGGTTTTCTTAGTAACTATTATGCACGTGTCTAATGCAGGTTTCAAGAACGACGTGTCAATTTTCACTTTCTGCTTTGAAAATTTGTTATTTCTTGTAGAGGGAAAAGTGTCAACAGACATATCAGCTACTTTAAAAAAATCGATTATCTCCTCATTATCAATCATGAATTGGGCCACTAAAGCGTCCTCGTTGAATTCCTGGAAGAGTAATTTAAAGTCAACACGTTAAAATTATATTTTTCATTACCATTTCGCCTTCCAATCGAGATTCGGATAATTGACTGCTAATAACTGAAATAACATTAATGTCTTTATTCAATGTAAAAGTAAGGTTGTCTGTCAAAATTAATGAGTGCGTCCTCGGTAGCACTCTATAGATGAAAACTGGAGCAGTCTCGAAATCGGCACCATGAACCTATTGAATTAAATGGGAGATTAGAAAGGAAGTTTTTGGTGCTGATTATTGCAATTACAGTTAACAGTCCTGATGGTCTGTATAAGGCTGAGAATAAATTTCTATTTTTATATGTTTGCGGGGTAAAAAAGGTATCAATTAATTGAGGTAACTTTTGTGGTTCACTATTGTCATGATAATCATGTTTGCTATCATTTTCGGTAGATAGAAACGTAGTAGTTGCGTTTGAACTCTCCAAACCATTCAAATCCATCCCCGACTGGCAAGACGAAATTGTATCCAGTAATTCAGGCTTATATAACGAACCGCTTGGAAATTGTGGGAATCCAATTGGAACGTCGTTGGAATTGTCTTTCCGAGATCCTAATTTTTGCCTAAAAACCAGGGAAAGATGTCTCATAGAACTGAAAATGTCTTGTTTTGCATAATTTACTTTAACGAAACGAACGTATCAACTCCAATTTGTTTGAGAGAAAAAAATTTTGATTTCATTGAATCGTCACTATTTGAATTTAAACCTTCTGCTGGCCATACATAACTACTACAGTGCTGTTCCAAAATTAGGCGCCATTGTCGATCTGAATCTCCATTTACCTAAAAAACACTTACGTTATGAACTACTAGACAGCATAAGTCTTAATACTACCAGTAGAGATATAGTTTCTTTAACCTCATCAAAACAAATATGTAATTTTGTAACTCCATCTCGAATATGGCACTCTCCAAGTACTTTGCCATCAGTTAAACTGACTAACAGAATTTTTCCGTAATTGAAACCAACTAAAGCGTTTTGGTTACAATCAAGGGTTTGCCACCAGACGCAACATGTTGGATGAGAATGTGGAGATTTAGATATTTTTGGAAAAGACGTTACATCGGTTAAAGACCATTTGCAATCAATTTTTTGTTTCTTATCGACAATGTGAAGAGCTGGTATTATGTAGAGTGAACTATCAAGACCTGGTAAGAATATACTAATTTTACACTTTTAATTGTGTTTCACTTTTACTTACAAACTATTAACAACCAAGTGGCTGTTGGGTCAAAACATGCAGCATGTATAATTTTGCTACTGTCGCTGAACCAAGGGATTCTTTTAACCACCGGTGGTAACTCTCCATAGGAATAATATAGGACTATTTCATTGGTTCTAAAAAATGTAAAGTTACCTTAAAATGGTGCTTATAAATAAATTAAAGACATACTCAGTAATTAAAGCTAAAATGTGTTTAACGCCATTCCGATTTTGGGTGCAGAGCTTAATTTCTATTGATTTTAAAAGGGGTTTTAACTCGAAAATTTCTTGAGTAAATGATGCTGCCATTATGTCCTTAATGAAGCTTTAACACTGCTCTCTTATTTTAAGTGATCATATTCATTATTCGAGTAGTAATTGTACCAAAAAATCTACTTTTTCTCATTCATTTTTGTTGTGCTAACATTTTTTTGTATTTGTCAATAAGGTTAAATGTCAATTTTCGTAGGAACTGTCAAATTTTATCTACGTTTTGATTGGTAGAAAATGACTTCTGTCAATATTTAGTTCGACTATTTACCACATCTCTTTCAATGTAAGTTATCGTTTTAATTTTACTTCAGTTAATTGTCAAGAATATTTTTCTTACAATTACATTCCTTTTTTTTTATTTAAGTAATTTTTCTGAAAAGTAATAAGAAAATTGACAACATGTAACTTTGATCATAGATATCTGTGTGTGTTGTTATCAATGTTCGTCCATTCGCAGCATTTCTTTTGAGTCAACGTAGCAGAAAAGGTGATTGTTTTTTAAACTATACCTCTTCAATAAATGGTCAAGAATTTTTTTTCTATTTAAACTTATAAATTTCTATTAATTTCAAATTTGAAATGAAATCAGGTAGAGAAATTGACAGATGACATAAAATGTCAGTTGAGATAATCTTTGTTACATTTCTCTATATTTTTACATATTTTTACGTTGATTACTTAATCAATTTTCCAATTCTACATAAACTGTCGTCATTTTCTATTTAAATAATGATTTATCCCCACGCCTATAGAATGGAACACAGTGAAACGAAAACAACAAATTCGGTTTACGGAGAACACTATGCAGTAAAAGAGAATATAAAAATTGAAATAGGAGGGAAGCTATTGAAAGTGTTGCAGTACATCGACTCTAATAGAACCCAATTTTACAACAATCTTGCCGATATTGTAAAAATTAGATCGGTCACCGGAAAACTCTGCCATAGAAATGAAGTTTGCAAAATGATTAATTTCGCTGAAGATTGGCTTAAAAGATTGGAGATGAAATATGAATGTTTTAATATCGGGCATTACCTATTGGATGGAAAGAAAGTTAAGATCCCCTCCGTTATTCTTGCATCTTTAGGCAACGATCCGGGCAAGAAAACGGTAATTTTAATTATACGATTTTAATTGTTTCTTCTAGGTGTCGGTGAAATTATTTATTGCGATATTCCTAATACTGCCGAAGATGTTGTACATATTTCGTTAAACGATTGTTATAATTATGTATTTTTCATATTTTCCAAGTAAAATACGAGATAGAATCAAAAGAAAACTATATACATATAAAATTACCTTAAAATGGAATGTTTATTATTCAAGTGTAGAATACAATTGAAACCTAACAAACAAAAAACAACTACAAAAATGGCTACTTCTCTTAAACACCACAATTAAAAGGAACAACGTTGTTAAAGCAGAGAAACGCACCAATCCCACAAATAAAAGGGGAGATTCTTTAACTATCGGTGACACATGGTATTCCAAATTAGAGTTTTTATTCTGTTCTAATTATTCCTCAGATTTTGTTTCAAACGATTATCATATTTTTATGTATATATAGAGATAAAAGTGCATTAACGGTTGCTTCAGTGAGTATTTAAGCACTAAAAGTGATAGGTATATTAAATGTATCTGACAGGACTTACATCGGAAAATAATTTTCCATTTGACTTTGCCTTGTATATTAAATAAGAAAAAAATATGTCATACTTGAAATATCGATAGAAATAATGGTATTTAAAATGGAATTTTTTAATTAAAGGTGTGCGCTTATCTTCACTTGGATGTACCAGACCCCGATCTAGAAAAGTGGAAAACAGATCCCTGGACTCTAACAAATAAAAACAACATTTTGTATGGTAATGGAACTTCATGTGGAAAAGGTAGGGGACTTAATTTTGTTTAAGCTCAAAGAAACGACCACTAACTTTCAGGACCTGCAATGATGTGGTTTCATGCGATCCAAGCTTTTAAAGACTGCAACCTGCCATTGCCAGTTAATTTAAAACTGTTGATTGAATTGATGAATCACGAGAACAGTCTGGGATTATCTAGTTTTCTTCCGACGAGACTGCAGGATTTCTTTTCCACAGTCTATAATGTAGTTTTAAGTGAATCAGAATGGATTGGATTCAAACATCCGTGCGTGATATATGGATGCGTTGGTAAGTACAATACATACCACTGAAAAACTAACCAAATTTAACTCAATTCAATTTTTTCTACACATTGAGTTAATCAGATATATACACCAAAGAGTGTCTGTATTATATGTGACAAAAAAAAATTTGCTAATTACTGTACCTCAAAATCCTGCTGCTTCCACATCAAACATCATTGAACTATTCATAGTTTTCATAATATATCGTCTAACTGATCAAATTACACCTTCAAGTCAATTTCTTCGCCACGAATTGATTGACTTAAGTTGACAAGTAAGATGTTTTCGAAACTTTAATGGATGTTTATATTTTTTAATTTAAATCCTTTTGGAGCTATTATTAATTCATGAATCCAGGTGTTCTACATTTTGAAATTGCTATTTCCAAAACGGAAAACTCAAAAACGGATATCAGAGCGGATATGGAGGTGATAGCAAAATCACTGGTTGACAAAGACGAAAATATTTTGATAAAAGAATTTAATGAATTTGTTGAAGAAATAACACCCGACGAAGAAAAGAATTACGAGAAAATAAAGGACTTTAATCCAGATGAAATCCGGTTGACTAAATAACTATAAGTTAATAATTTTAATACATTTCTTTGGGTTTTAATAGAGACTCATTGCCGGACTCCAAAAAGTCCTGGGGTCAAGAAAAATTATTAATGAGCCTTTGGCGTTTACCCTCGGTTCACGTACACGAGACAATGGAGTGTGTGTGTGAAAAGGAAGATTTTTCGAAAATTAAAAAAATCATCACCTTCAAGATAGTCCCCAGGCAGGTGGTTGAAATACTAGAGAAAAGAGTAAAGGCCCACGTGGAAAATGTCGTTAAACAAGCCAATATTGAGAATTTGGTTACTTGCGAGTTGATTGATGCGAAAAGACCATGGTTTGAAAATTTCAAATTACCATGCTACAATGCTGCACGAAGAGCAATTATTCAAGTTGCAAATAATTTTTTCTTTTTTAATAACCATTCTACAGATTGGGAATTTTCCAGATTTACAAAGAAGATCCCAATATGATACGAGAGCCAATTGCAAGGGAAGCAGTGACTATTTTAGATCGAATTCTACAGAGAAATATAGTCGTATTGCCTTTGGCGCGTCGCGGCTCCAATCCTGGCCATGAAAATGAGAATATTTCCAGCAGGAATTATTACGAAGGAACTAAAGTTATAGCTGCTTATTTGTTCCAATTAGGTGATATTCAATAACATTTATTGCTGCAAAATTATGCATGAGATATCTATGCAAGAAAATTATTATTTAAAAACTATTATTGACTTTTATAATGTATGGTATTAAAGGTAGTTAAAAAAAATATTATAAAAAACTGAATAAAAAATATGTTAATTTTTATTAAGGAATGTGTGGAATTTTATATCGGTAAAATGCAATTTAGTCATGAAATATGCGTACTTTCAATCCAGAATTCCAAATTATTACTAATTGACTTTCAATTGCCCGAAGGAAGTTCTTTAATGGAAAAATATTCGGTATATCCTGTACATAATAATATTCAACATTGTTTGTAGACCAGAGGGTAAAATTGACCTGAACCGATATGAAAAACATTGTTTTAAAATGAAAAAAGTTGAAAAAAGTATCTATCGGGTGGTACCACACACACACACACACCTATCAATTATGTATTAAAGATTAACGACTATCAGAACGCTGTTGGCCAAGTATGTACATACATAATTATATAGAGTTTTTATCGAACGGCTTTCAGAGGGTAGTCCTGAGTGTAGCCTAAAGGTTTGGCAGTCACACTCCCTTGCACTCGCTGCTATACATTTTATAATGGCCTTAATTTAAATATCGGCCCGAGTCCGCTATTGGTCTTTAATGGCCTCTCGTTGCTCTCGGCTATTAATCTGTTTTTATTTTTATTCGAAGTGGTTTGTTGCTGGTTCACGACCACAATAGTTTGACAGTGGAAACAGTTTCAACCTAAAGATTAACAATTTATGCATTTTACAGACGGGTTATAAAGTTTTTCAACAATTCCGTTGCAGACCGCAACACGGTTACCACCTATGAAGATTTTGAAGCTTATTATTTCTAATGATGGTACCTTTTGTTGTAACACAAGGTTGCCGATCGAAAGAAAAATCGTTCCATTTATTGATTCATATTGTTGAGAAGGCTGTTAACGTATGTTAATTATTTACCACCTGCTGAGTGGAAACCATTTCGAGTATTAGATTTTGGCCATAATTGGTCGAGAATTTTCTAATTTATTTTAATTAATTTGATTTTGCAAAACAGAGAACATATCGTTGTTTAAGATGCAACATGTGCTACCTTACTTTTTATAACTTTTCAAAACATACAAAAAACTGAAACGGGGAATATATTAGATTCTAATATTCTTGAAAACCCCAAAGCAATACGCAATATTTTTGAGATTTTATGCATGAAGAGATAGATAGTAGGTAGAAATGAACTAATTTTAAAAGCAAACAATCCCCCTTATTATGTTGCTTCTTAAAAGATAAAATAGCACATAATCACATTTTTGTGGACAACGCGAAGTCTGTGGACTTTTCAATTGAAACTTTGAACTACAAGCTTCATAAACGGAAAACTCGCAAGTTTTCGCGTCTGACAGTATGAATATCTCATTTTAGCCAAAAAGAAAGATAGCAAATGTTGCATGTTAAACGACGATATTTAAGAATTCATATAACTTAAATCCTGAACTCTTTAAGACTTGTGGTGAAAACCACAACATACTACAAGGATTTTTCTGAAAATTTTTGAATGTAACAACGCTCTTGCAATTGTTTTTCAACTGTTCAAGTTTTTATTGCCATATCTCAACTATAAATTTAGTGACAGTACTTCGATTTGGTGTAGAAGAGTCGAGCTAAATCCCTATTTGTACATTCAGTTTTCTCTTAAACTAAAACAAAACGAATCGTTTTTTTTACTACAAAAGCATTTGAGCAACATTATGTGAATTTATAATTCTATAGAAAGATGGCGTTGTTAATCTAATAATTAAGATGAAGCAATTGCACGCGATTGGTATCCCATAATTAAAATATAGAAAAACAAAGAGAGGTCAGATATCCTCAAGTGTAAATTTGATTAAAAGAAGACGTACCCGTAGAGAGGCCCCAAGATGGTTCATAATAAACGTCATTATCGCGAATATATGTACACACGTTACGAGTCGTGACTATCGCTGCCCACTGTGTAATGAGGGGTACCGCCTGCCTGCTTATAGCACCCAAGATCTGGATCTTTTTTCGCGAATCTTTTCCCTCTTGTTATGCGCCGGATCGTGCACGCTCTTTCGATGCTTCCTCGAAAATTTTATTGGCGATATAATCGCTGAATAATTGCCCAGAGTGTTTAAAAAATTCTTATGAGAATATTGCCTTCTACGATGTTTAATGTCGCCTAATCACAAGGTGTCGGGCAAACATGTTTATTTGCTGGCAGATCTTTACTCATCATTACGCCTCCCATGCAGTTATCTATGATTATTTACTGCCGCTTTGGCACGCATGGAACATTCGATTCCTTGTTGTTTTCATAAAAAGAATATTTAAAATGGCCTGGAAAATATTATAAACGGTATATTGTAGAACGAACTGCCGAGAGATGAAATCGCGCCCGATCTATCATGTATTGTCACACAGACCTCGATCGTTCATTGTTCTTCTTTGCTTCTTCATCCATTCATTTCTTTCTAATACGAATGGCAGGCCAGAACATGTTTTAATTAATTTCGATTTTTCTTCTTAACCGACCACAGTCAGTGTCCACTCGTAACAGATCTACATGGAGACGTATTTGAATTTTGCCATTGGATGATGCACGCCACTGCCCTCTTCGGCGGGGCATGATTGAAAACGGTGGCTTTGTGCTTTTGTCATTTGACTTGATGCCCTCTTTCGGCTGATGGTTTTTAAGTATCAACAATAGGCATAACTTCCACAGTTAAATTTATCAAAAGGCCTTTTTTGGAATGTGATTTTTCTGTCATGTCGGTTTCGGTTCATCATTTTTCTACGCCAAGAACGTTTTTCATTTACGTGAAAGTTTCACGATTTTTTTTCTAAACTATTCTACGATAACCTGATCTCATAAGAAACTAATAACGCAGTGTTGCCAGATTGTAAGAAATTTACGAATTTTCATTTGTATCAGATTATAGAAAAACATTGAAATTTGCATTGCAATAGTCGTGAGAATGTTTAAAAAAACGTACGATGCACGATATAATATGTCATGATGACCTTTCACTAGTTCGGATGTAAACAAGAGAACAAAACAACAGTTCAAATAGCAATCTTCCTTCAAATTCCCGATGGGTTAAGCGACCTGCTGGTCCGCTCGTCGGTAAGGCCTTTCATGGTACCAGCGGGAGCCAAAGCTGTAACACATCCACTCCTCGTACAATGGTAATTATTAGCATGACATGATGATTTGGACGAGAAAAAACCGTCCATCGGATTAAGACGATGAGAATTTGATTTGTGAATTCCAATGTGATCTTGAATAAATCGTTTGTTTATCACGGCGCCATTTTTCATACTTAACGAGACGTTTTGATTGACTCTTCGTTGTAGTTTAATTTTCAACTGAAAAAAAAGAGATAATAGTGCGAATAGAATTTCAGGACTGGCTCTCATACGAAACACAAGCAAAAAGAAGATGAATTGGCAGAAATTTGGAAATTGGAAAAGGTATTGCACGTTAAGCTAAAGAAGAATTTCCAGGATTCCTTGAAGAAAGAACGAAAATTAAAGAAGAATAAAAACAAAATAACACTGGCAAACTATTATGAATTATGAAAAAAGTAATTTGGAATTTTTAAAATCATGTTTTCCTTGAAATAATTCATCCCATTTTCTCGCAATTAACCAATAGTAACGAGCTCCCTGGGTCCCGCTGCGTGCCCAGTTAACGCACAATGGTCCTGTGAAGCGCCAGTCATCTTTGACATTAGTGAGTGACCACAGGGGTTCACCATACGGCAAACTTTTTGGGGATGCAGGTCTCGTGGTACGATTGAATAATAAAATCTCCTTCTTCCAGGAAGAATTAGCAGGACTGAAACTGGAATAATCAAATAATCAAGTTCGAATAGTTACATTATCGCATCGAGAAGGGTTGGAGGTGTGAGCACCATACTGAGTTTCGACATTCTCATTACGTTCTGCGTTACGTTGCATCTTTTAACTGATCGCTTGTGGTTTTAAGATGTGTCACTAAACTCGACGAAAGATGAAACGTTATTAATCTTGTTAAATCGGTGTGTCAATAAAAGAAAAAATTAAATTTAACGTTGGTTTGTCTTCTAAATAATAATTTAAACTTTTCGAACAAATAGTTTTGCTAAACATAATCTATATTAATCAACTCGGACGATATATTAATGATTCGTGTTATACCTAGTATTAATCAAGGTGAGACAAGTCGAGTTAAACGACTGTACAGGTCTCAGATAGTTCAAGACCAATCCCACACTTGTTATTAATGATCCATCGACGAGAAATTATTTAAAACCTTTAGATGTCTTCAGTTAAATGGTGTCAATTAATTAGACGAAAGCCCATTTAGGGTTTCCATTCAATTACGTATAAATTCATTTGATTGTGATTCACACAAAAGTAGTATAGTCTTATTTTAAAATAATATCTATGAAGTACACATTTAATATGAAACTCTAACTGTTTAGACTAGAAACATACAAAGAGTGTTCAATAGATTCACGTTTGATCTACTTAGTTATAACTTTATCATCATGGCAACCTTTTGTGTTGTACTGGCCATATTTTTTTATTCTTATGACGTGTTTATATTTTAAGAAACCTGATATTAATTAACTCTCCGTGATAGTCAGACACCTTTAAGAGCGTACGGCTCAGTATCAAGAATTCTTTGAAATTCACAATAATGTCCGAACCAATGTAACTCCAATGATTAAAAACTATTTAATTGTATGAAGTGGGAAGTAGTGAAAGTGAACCACCTTACAGTCTCGACCTGTACATTAACTGTTTTTTTACTTTATTAAAGACATCACTCAAATTCCGATTACGGTAGAGTTAAAAAATGGTTGTTTTATAGTTTTTAAACGTGTTTCTATTGAACAATTCGCGTATCAATCACGGCATTTTTACCCCTCGTGACATGCTCTTCTTATTTATCTATTTTTTTTTAAATCATTCAACTGGCAAAATAAAGTTTGCCGCTTGTTAGGCCAGAAATGGCTAACAAGGGGACAGTGGTAAAGTCAGAATAATGTAGAGCGCTATGCAAACGATAATACAATTAGTTTAAACAATGGACAGAGGTAACGTATAAATTTCGCATGCCAAATAAACAATGCTTGGAAGCGTGCTTCGAAATTGTTTTCATACGTAAAGAACTAAAAAAAAAGACAATTGTCATACTGAAATGGTAGGGTCGTGAGAACTTTTCGCATGAAAAATTACTAAATTATGAAACCAGTATGTTTATTGTAAAAACTATTATTCTTTTTGTTAATTGTAGTTGCATCGTTTTGATTGTGCATTATTATTGATAAAGAAAAACTTGCAATAAAGTACTGCAAAATAATTTGTAGATAGTCTAGAATCCAATTTATTGAAGATTCGTTAAAATGTTCCGCTAAGATGATAACAAATGCAGTTAAATGGGTTTCTATAGATAAAATACGCGGAGTTCCACTTCTTCAAAGGAAGATTAACCCTATATTGGATATCGGATATACCTACTAAAGACTGTAAAACATGTGAGATTCAAGATAATGGTTTGTTACTTTGGATCTCTCGTATATTTTGGATCAACGAAAATGTAAATCACCCCTATAGAAGAACTTCGTTTCTAAATAATCAGAATGAAATTTTCGAATGGTTTGCAAAATCCTCCGATATTAACTCTTTAGAAAATTTGTCTCCAAATTTTAGATTACTTTTAACTTTTTTTCTCTTTAAAAGGTAAACTTACATTTATTCTCACGCTTAAACCGGTCTTGTAAAAAATAAAATAGAAGAAATAAACGTGAACAATATGTATCGTTCAAATCACGTAGTTCAGCGTCAGTCATTTGTCTACATAGTCTCAGGTCGTCGGTCTCCGGCCACATCATAGAGTACCGCGGAAGCTTATCTCACCCCCGCATCAGTCCATTGTTTTTATCTTATTTCTCGCGAATGGACTCTCTACGCACTTTATATGAAACTTTGCGGCGTTTCATAGAAGATTCGTGTCTGGCGTAAACTTTTCTTTCTGAAATGTATGAAACGAAAAACGGACATTTTTCGTCGCTTTTGAGAAAGGTCGTGCGCGGGGTCGTCTTGGACATCACTGTTTCGAAATGGCAGTAATAAAATAGCGTTTAGGTTGTACCTATGTAGCTTTTTGGTCCTTATAGGGTTATAAGTATGCAGGAAGATTTTTCTTTGTATATCCTTTGTCGGCTCATTTAAAATAAGATTTGACATAAAATTATACTTTTTCGTTTTTTTGTTTCTTGCAAAACTACTTTTACATTTCCTTTTTCGTTACAATTTATATGGTTAATGACGGAATTATGTAAATTTTCTTTTGCAAAGCTATTTATTGCTAGTTGCATGGAATACTTTTGAAAATCTATTTTTTATAGACTTCATAGCAGCAATAAATTATTCAAATTGGTATTTCTATTGTAATTCCACTGTTTATACATATCTCACAATTATTTGACAAGAATTTCTTTATAATTGTTTTCAGATGCAGTGGCAACAACAACTTTTCTACATATTAAACGTTTATTTATGAAAATTTCACTGTCTTTCTTGAATAATATTGTCAAGTTGTCTTGTTTAATAGTTTCGACCACCTAGTAAGAGTAATTTATTATATGTTTACTGATAAAGAACCAGTGTTGGTGGTTAGTAGAATACGGTAATATGTCGTATATAATTTATTTAAAAATATTTCTAGATCTGGCGTGAAAATTGCATCTCTAACAGACTGTTCACACAGTAAGATTTTTTCCGAATCGAGATTTTTCCAAATTTATAGTCATAATGACATTTTGGGGTATTTATTATATTTGGTATTGTGTGTAAAATAGATACAAGTAATCTCGTTTTTTTCTATTGTTATAATCTATCGTATCATTTCGTACCGTATTGGCTGGACGGTGTGTAAGTGTCATAATTTTAAATATTTCTGAATGCAAAAAGAAAAATTATTCAATTAAATGCAGTTATTGAAATACCTTTTTCTTTTCAACCTATAATTACATTTTATTGTCATTTCAAACCCTTCTTATTCAAAATCGTCAAAGAGATTGTTGTCAGGTATGTTTAGAGGCCACATGCTTAGAAAAAACTATTTTCTAATCGTTTCAAAGTTTATTTAGTTGGCTGCTAAACATTGTCTAACGTTCTTTAAAAGTTGTTTCTGGGCACATTGTCTTTGATGAAGATTTACTGATCACTCCCTAACTAATTTAAATCTAAAAACAAAAAAACGGAGTCAAAAAAACATCTATTGTTTGACGGTCTATTCACTCACCCTGTAGTTGACAAAAAAACTCAACAATGAAGAAATTCTCTCTGTCATTGTGATGTAAATTTACTGTTTATACAATGATAATTGTTAAAAAAAATTGCCTGAATTCTTATAAATATTGAAGTAAAAATCCAATTTGTATGTCTCCTAGTTAAAAAGGGATACCTAACATACGCTTATAAATTCTCAGGACGGCAAAAAATATGTCTTCAGATTCCAGTTGCTTGTATAGTGATGAATATTTCAGCAAATCTCAACAATTTTAATTTAGTCCGCCATCTATTCAACGATCTTAAATAGATTCCTTATCCGGTAGGACCAGATTTTAAAGTGGCGCATCAGGCACCAAAAAAAGCCCACCTACAATAACCATGAACCATTCAGAACCGGATCGCAGATATTTACTTTTTACATGCTACAGTAGTTAATGATTCATATTTTTAAAGATGTTAGTTAACACTTTGAAAATAAATTCATTGATATCTCGAAGATAGCAACGGTCAATTACCAAAGGACCATTCATATTTGTATGAAGACAAAAGAGTGTACCACATGCGAGGTCGCTCCTGGATTCATTCCAACAAAAAAAGTCAAATGGCAGAAGAAAAAAGGGGCGCGCGCCGCCTTTTCCTACGCGGAATACATCTCAGGTCCAGCGCCAAAACACAAATCGGCCATCGCGCATTCAACATTCATCTCGCGGGTCGCACAACTCTTTATTGCTAACCAACTGACTTATGAATGTCTGTGACAACACGATCGGCCTTTTTTATTGCCCATATAATGGTTATATGCCCTCTTGTATTCATATTCTGTGGCGGGTCCCTCGAACCTCTTCTGGCCTTCGTCCTCGTACCTATACATATAGATTTGTATTGGTACAATGAATGTATGATAATTTATGATAAAATGATTTTTGGAACCATCGTACAAACGAGGGATTTTCAACCGTATTAGTTATATTTAAATTATATTATTTTTTATATTTCAAATTTTGTATGTGAAAGGAGTGTAGATACATAATGGCCTCTCTTTTTTAAAATGCACTTGTTTTAAGTTCTAGTCTTGTTCTACCTACCAGAATTATCTTATTTTGAAATGTTTGTGGAATCTTTCAATATTATGGGGGAAAGTTGGCTAAGTTGGACCGTTACCTAATTTAGATCACTACGAGAACCGAGACTATATAATGGTTCTAATTTTTTTTTGATAGGCAATTGCTTTTGGTAACCATAGAATTGGTTGATGCAATTATCTTTATAAAAAGCAATTGCCTATCAAAAAAGCTCGGAATCATTATAAGGCCTCGGATCTCGTAGTGGTCTAAATTAGGTAACGGCCCAACTTAAGCAACCTTCCCCTACTTAATATAGACAAACTGGAAAATCTAAAAATACCAATTACCTATCCTTGTTTCGATGTTTTCTTTTCAAAAGAAGGGACTTTTCGGACTATGATTCCAAGAGAAGGATTATTATTATATGTACAAGAAATGTTATCATAAATTAGCTAAAGTCAATGTTTTGAAAGGTTTCTGTCGAATTTGTTTGCAAGATATTACTACGTTTCACCGAAAATCTGTATAGTGAAAATTTACCAACAAAATCTCTTCGCTCTACCGCTTGAAGACAGTGATCCAAAATATAAGAATTATAGGAAGTGCAAAATGTCTTAGAAATTATGGATGAACTCTCGAACACTTACGAGAATCCGATTGAAAATCAATTGTTAATTATTTTAAGACAAATATAGATCTCATTGACTTCTGACTGACGCGCAAAATTGCCATCTTGTTTTTGCTTCTAAATGGTTTTCTTCTTAATTTGATAAACGTGGCTTTTATACTTCGTATTCCACATCTTCTTTTTGTTCTCAACCAAAATTAGCAAATGATTACATGTATCCCGTCTGGATTGGTGAACTTCACTTTCCGGAAGAAAATTGAACTCTGCTAATGATTAAAAAGAATATACTTAAGAATAATCGTGTGAACTGGATGGAAAATAAACATTTAAGTTTTTAATATATATTTATTAGGGTCTTTGTGTTTAGGTCTTCTTATAATCTCACCTTTGTTCGTTTGAATGGGATTCCCGCAGTGTTAAAAATTGAACCATTACTGCAACCTAATCATCGGGTCATCTCATTTCTACCGAATAAATTCGGGTTGCTTGCCCAATAGATAGATACGATTTATTGAGTCAGTTTCAATAAAAATCGCACCTTTATTTTCAATCGTTCAAACGTTTATTTAAATCCCTTACTCTTTCTCTTTTTCTCATTATCCAAAAGGAAGAGGCAAAAAAGAGGTGCTTCATTTGAAATTCACCTAAAGAATTTCAACGATTCGGAAAATAAAACGTATCCACTTTATTTCGACAATTAAAACTCGAATTCCAACAATAAAACAAAATCGAACCAATTAATTCCAGTTTTCTCGGAAAAGTACATTAGTCGAACATTCGTATCTACAAGAGTGGTGCGTCTCTTCATTCTGTTTTATTTTTACATTGTTAGGACCTGGTTGGTGTGTCCTCTCGAGTTTTGGTTTTTTATACTCGTTACTGTGTTCGTTTTTAATTAACCTCACTGCACAGGGATGGAGCAACGAAATTTACTTTGACGCCTAATAGTTTTCCATTAACAATAGCCTATTTGTCCTCGTATAGTGCTTCCTTTTATTTCCTAACTTTACTATGTAGTTCCCATTTTAGTTTTTCTTCTCTATTCTAAACCAGTGTTTTCATAAGTTTTTAATTAAAATAAAAATTATTGTATTCCTTCCCTGTTTGTGTTTCGTTTACTTTTAGCCTCCTGCTCTCGTTCCTATCTTAGCTCACACATGTTCGTTGTTATCAAGTGGTGGATCTAACCACAGAGCCATCGATAGGCGGTCTTTTATTTTTATTTTCTTTCAAAAGGGCTTATTTAACTTAAATTAATCGACTTGAACATTAATCAACAGCTCTTGGAAGTCTCATTTATATTAATTAAATTCTGCTAGTTTCCTGGAATAATCGAGGAAGATAATGGGTAAATCGAATATTGTCATTCGCAACAATTCCAGTAGACCGTTGTATGCAATGCGAGCCCCCGAAGTTCTTGGTACCGTGGCAGCTTCAGTACCGATTGGTTGAAAGTAATAAGAGGGCGTGCATTTTGTGAAACACGTATTGGTCGTTTTTCTCGCATCGGGCGACGATAATTTCCAAGATTGAGATGCAGTGACGCGTGTAGAGATGCAAAATATCGTTGAGAAACTAGAGATTTAGAAACGGACATTTGCATTCCTGTTTAGATTGAGAACACTAACGTTAGTCTGGCAAATAAATGAATATTCTTCTCTACTGTAAGTTATATCAATGTAAACGATACAGAGTCAAGAACAAAAGTTAAACGCATTAATTAGCAGTAGTAATATCTTGTTATTTCGGCTACTAAATGTAAATTTTCGAGAAAAAAGTCGAGGATAACCTGACGTGGCCACACAAAAAAGCGAATATATTTTGGGAAACGGCCGTCCGAAATTGTCGAACTTCGATAAATTACAATTTGTCGAAAGATAGTCCGGTGGCTGGGACTCACACGCGGGGGGCGCCACGGGACGCTTTATCTGAGTTCACAAGTTTCTTTTTTTCTTACTTTAAAAATTGATTAACTGATATGTTTGAATACTTTTTAATTTTTAAAATCACAATATTAATACCTGCATTGTCTGATTGTTAAGCTTAAGTCTAATTTGTAATCTTAACACCGAATCGGTAACGTAATTAAAGGACCAGAATTAAAATGAAAAAAGTTAAATAGAAAACAAGGCATATAAAAGAAGTTTAATTGCTTCTCTGTAACAAAATCATCAACTTGTTCAACTAATTACCCATTGGACCGTTCTATTCATCTAAATATAATAATCATGACTGGACAAAAGTTAGATTTATTACTTTGAAAGATTTTTTGCCTCTTTCATATATTTAAACAATAGAATTGTTATGTCGATTGTTAGAAAGTGTGATGAGGAGAGAAATTCATTAAAAGTCACAGTTTTAAAGGCATATATTTCAAAACCATTTGATTGATTTCATAATTTTATATTAAATATTTTGCAAATAGTTCAAATTTTAAATTTTGTAAAGAAATCAATTGTATCGACATTACGATAAAAAGTCCATTGTTACTATACCAATTTGTACATTTCTTGTTGGTAACATTCTCGAGTAAACCTTTTTGACTCAAAGCCTCAAAAGAAAAAAAAGAAAGTTATTAGATGACAACTTGCGTCAATTTTCGAATTTAGTTTAGATAACAATTGTACAGATGAATTGCCATTTGATCGATACGAGACCATTAAATGTCCAGAAAATGATAAACGATGAGAAAATAATATTTATTATGGTCCAGTTTATGGTTAGGAATGGAACCCAGAGAGTGCGAGAGAGAAAAGGCTTGAAAGGATCATCTCACCATAATCAGATCTGGGTAAAAGTCACCTTAATAGGGGTTCGTGTCCCTGTTATTTATAGTAGGCTCTGACGCAACACTCAGGTAGCGATGGTCAAAGTAGGCGTTGCATTTTTTTGTTTTAAAACAGCAAGCGGTCTGACAGGCAACGGGGAGACAACGCGCGACATATTTAAATGTACTTGTGAGAAAAGGATGGAAGGATGATTTTAAAGTCTCGTTTACATTGCGTAAAAATTTGTTGAAATATAAAAAAATACAATTAATCGAAAGGAAAAAAGGTAACATTTCATGGAATGTCAAGAAAATTACTATATACAAAATTATGCCTATTTGACATAAATGGAAACAAGAAGAATATTAGTGTCGGTGTGAACTGGCCTTAATAGGATGAATGTTAAGATTCTTTTGATATCTTTTACCACACTCTGGTGTTTCCTGGCCGTTCTTAATGTTAATGCTATAATCATTACTTTAGTGATAAGATAAAGTGTTTTACACTCATCGCGGTTGCTACTATTTAGTGTTTACAGTGTGATTTAGATAACTCACTTTTTCTCTCTTTAACACCTATTTAATTGATTCGATTCCTAATTTCATTAAATGTAAATGTCACAATCAAAAAACAGAATAACGATATGCAATCACAGAGGTACATGGATTTTTTCTTTTCTTCGCTGGGTTCCTAGAAGTGTTTGTCGTTTGGCTTTTCTTGCAGGCAATAGTAATAATTTTTTGGTTCATGAACCTGTCCGGACTCGGGCCCCATTAACTTGTTGAGTTATTGTGGTTTTGTTTGACACAGTTTGGACCCTTCGAACAGCCCTTCGCATTAAAATGATTCGTTAAGGGACGACATATTTTTTGTTTTAAACTGGGATTTC
>JABRWK010000653.1:0-12040 GCA_013372445.1 Hypothenemus hampei | reverse complement strand
GACTTCAGACATTAGAAACTATTAGTTTTTAGTTCAAATATTCTGCAATTTTTTGCAAAAATATAAAAAGAAATTTTAAGCTATACTGACCATCTGAAAATGTGCATGCACATCATTTTTAGATGCGTTTTTTTCGGAAAGGGTTGCTCCTAGCGACTTCACTAAGGTATACCTTTTTTATGCAGAAAAGGTGTAAGAAGAGATTTTTCTAGTCTAAAATAACATACGGGGTTAAACAAAAAAGTTGTAACGGTGTAAATAGTTCAAAATTATCACCAGTGGCGCCCTCTAGAAGTGGCGCCCAAATCGTCGATAAATTTGATTTCCTCATCCCAAAAAACCCCCATACACGAAATTTCATTAAATTATTTGGAAGCAGTCGAAAGATATTAAAGAAAATGTGATTTTTTTGTTCAATTTTGACACTCTGTATCTCTTAAACGAAGCTTTTTACGACTAATGTTTATATGACATTTTCGTCTTAAAATAAGGTCTTCTATCGAGTGCTAAAGTCCTGCTACTATAAACTGAATCACCCTGTATAAAAAAATATGTAATTTGTATGTACCTTTTCATTGATTGAATCGGCAATGGCAACTGAACGAAAACCTGAAAATTAAACTTTGGAACAGCTCAGCAACTTCAAAACAGCAACGGCAACTGCATTTATGAATACAATAATACAAATGTATATTTTTAATTTTGAACGGCAACGTCAATTTTCAACAGCAACGTCAACGTCAAATTTATAAATCCACCCTTAGGATAGATAAACCTTAAGCAAACTAACATTTATTTTTGTCGCGCAATCCAAAAATGCAAAAAAAAAATGGGGTATTTCATTTAAAAAAACATAACTTTGGTATATTTCACTACTTTAGAGCACCCTGTATAAAACGAAAATAATTTTAGAATGTACCCTCATATGAGTTCTATCCAACGTAAAAAACAAAATTTCAAAATATTGCATACTTTAGCCGTAATTTTCCGAGGCCGCACTAGGTGGACACCCTGTATATGAATCAAATCGAAAATACAGACGGAAAAAAGTGTGTAAATTTTCGTAGTGCCTATTGTCTTACCTCAGGGATTAATAATTAAAAATTTAGTTCACTCTCCTCTGCCGTATAGAGATCAGATATCTGAGATGTGTAACTGTAAACTAAAACATTATCCGCAATGTTTACATGGGCCGCTTGAATAGAAGACAAACGCAGTATTTTTAACTTAAAAAAAAATTTATTTAGAACTTTATTTCTAGTATAATGAATTAAGAAATCAAGTGGAATAAATAAAATTGAATAGGAGTGAGAACATCTGAAAATTTCAAAAAATTTTCAGAGCAACTGCAACTCTCTAAAATAAAAGTTATTTAAAATTACTTGAAAATAAAGTAAAAATTTAGGTATTACCTCCTGTACAGATGAAAGAGGCTCTAAACCCACCGTTCCTCTTCTCCATCTCAAGGTACTCGCACAAATTAAGCACAAGTTGTTATGCTTATGCAAAAAGCGGTTTTCCAGGCATTACTAAAAATAAACCGTCCAAACTTTAGCCACGCTTAAATGTGATACAAGTTAAGTTTATGTCAATATATATTTACCCAAAAAGCACTCGTACTACACGAATAGCTCTGAAAAGAACTGATGCTAGTCTTTTACATGAGTTTTTTGAATGGAACCTTAAGGAAAAACACCGAAAAAATATACTATTATAGAATCGCAATAATCATTAAAAATCTCCGTAATGACGTAAAGCTGTCATTACGCTGTGTATTGATTTTTTATTGATTAAAAATCTAATTACTACATTTTTTTATAGTATTGTTTTTTTAAGTAATTAGACTTTTTTTATTTTGTTTGATTTTTTTTAATTATGAATTATAAATTTCAGAATAATACAATAAAATTGAATTTATATATGAAATGTTTGAGTAAAGAGATGCCTACTTCCACTGTCTTACGACGGTAGCCAAATTGTTAATACTTCAGGAACCCTTTGAGATACAACGATGCCACTTTACGTATACGACCTAATATGAAGAAGGATTATTATTTTACAGCTTTTATCAAAATTAATTTCAATGATGGGCTTGCAGAACTGGAGGAAGGGCTACATTTACTTAACATTATTTTATATTCTTTAACTTTTTTGATAATTTGACATCGAAATATGATTTCTTATTTAAAATGATTCTTCATCTAAAAAGTACTTTTCATGAACAACTGTAGGACCAACCGTTTAAAAGATTCGTCTTTACAGAAACCACTGCACGGTAAGGAGCTAAAATTGAGTACTGAAATTACCTATACCTAGCAAAACAAAATTTATTTTTTTAATAAAAGACCTGAAACGATAACAAGGCTTAAAAAATCAAATTCAATTCTGTAAAATAGTAATCCTTAGTAAATCGTGCATGAAATGGCATCGCTGCTTATCAAAACATTGCTGAGATATTAAATAAAAACAAGTTCTTGAGGGCCACCTGTGCAATTCTCTTAGGAAGCTATTGCATTCTTATGTTTATGCCAAGTTTTTTTCATGTTTCCAAACATAAAATTAACCCTTGAAATTTTTCCCACTATTTCATATACGCCCTATATTGTGGTATATCATTTTAGCGTTTATCCTGTCTAAGATAATTTTGTTTTTTCATTTCAATAAATTGTTTCGTTATCAATTTTATTATTAAAGTAGGTATTTTGTGATAAGATCAGTGCACACTAAGTGATACAACCGATAAATTCTGACAGTGAAAAGAAAGCAATAAGATACTATAAGTAGATAATAATATGTTCAACATATTAAAGCATCCGAGTTATCTTGAAATAGGTAAAAAAATATTCATAATATTACCGAAACAATAACTAATGAAATAAAAGTTCCTTAATTAGGAATTCAAGAATTAAAAAGAAGAAAATTGGCCATATAATCATTACAAACTAGATCCTGAGAATAATGATAAAGCAATAATCAGTAAGATAATATTTCCAGATAATATACAGATTAGATTATCAGATTAATTTAGAAACAGGTAAGGTAGAAGATGATTATGATATTATATTTAGAAGCAATAACTAATGACTCAAAATTTCCTCAATTAGAAAGTCAAAAATATAAGGCAGGAAAGTTACAGTTATAATGTTAACAAGAAATCATAGATGTGATAGTGATAGTGATGAGCTATCTCAAAATGCAGAATTATTCAATGTTATACGTAAAAGACTAAAAGAAGGAAAACTCATTTCTGAGGAGGCTAGACTCGAAAAAATAAAACAATACTTAAGGAACGGGGCAGATATTAATGCAATGGATAGAAATAACAGAGATAATACAGTGTTACATGTTGCCGTTAAGAAAGACTGTAAAATAATTGTTGAATTCCTTTTGCAGCAGCCAAAAGTTAATACTCGCATCCCTAATGCAGATGGAAAAACAGCAAAAGATTTAGCTCATGATTTAAATAATCAAACCATTATTGACCTATTTACAGAGTATGTTCAGAAAAAGATCCCTTCTAAAAGAAAATTTAACAATAGTAATGAAGAGAGTGCAACTAAAAAACCTAAATTTAGTAGTCAGAAAGATAGTGTGGCATTCAATACCCAGAAAAAAAGTAAAAAACGAAAATCGGACAATAATATTATACCAAACAAGAAAGAACAATTAGATAATTTAACAATGCCTAGTGAAGGAATAAAGCTAGCAGAACATGGTAATATCTTTCAGTTAAAATTGTTGATGTTATGTTTGTGGCGAGCTACTTATACTGAAGAAAGTAATCGAAAAAAATACAAAGCATTTCGCTTGGCTACCGAGATGCCAAATGCGGAAAAATTTGATGATATAGCTTTTCAACATAAAGAAGAAAATAGTGAGAAATGGAAATTCCGTTTATTGCAGGCCAAACATAAAGAAGGAGAGAAACCGTCAGATCCTTTACCAAAAATTAAATTACGTGAATTACTTTCAATGGATGACGATGAAGCCTTCAGTCTACAAAAGTATTTTCATTCTTATCTTAAAATTCGGCAAAGATCTAAAGAAAACTCTATGTATTCTGTATTTTCAGACAGTGAAATCGAAGATGTAATTGTTATAACCAATACTGCATTTGATTCAGATAAAGAAGCGAGTATCTTTGTTAAAGATACTAAAGATATTAAAATGGATGCTCTATTAAAAACTGAAAAACCAGATACATCTGTTTATAAATTAAGAGATGAAGAGAATAATACAATAATTAATAAGTTAAAGATAATATTTGAGAATAGTTCAGATTTTTATAAATTAATTGAATTGTTATCCGAACATATATTCAGCAATAAGCAAATAGATAAGACAAATGTCTTGAAAGAATATTATTATCCTTTAATAAATGAAATTCTTAAGGTTGATGTTGAAAGCACAGGCAAGGATCAAAAATACTTTATTAATCTGGATAACTTTATAGAGAAAAAGGGTGTAAATGGAGAAACACTAAGTGAAGAGGCCACCAAGATTAGGGCTGCATTAATAAGGGAAATAGCTTTTAGAAAAGGTAAAGTTAAAATACCTGAAATAGATCAGGGTTTCGGTAATAATGAGCTTCCCGATGATGAAGCAGAACTAAATAAATTGTCTAAAAAAGTTGCTGAATTTGTAAAAAATCAGGAAAAATTTACTGTAACTAATTTTGAGCAATATCATGTTATTCTAGCACAAAAAGTACTGAATATAGAGACTAAAAAATTGAGCTCAAAATTCATTCAAGAATCCATCTCCTCTCGTAATAAGAAACCGACAGTACTTAGTAAGTATAAAGGATATTTTATACAAGCCCTAAATAAGGCTCTAAATAAAAACAACACAAAAAAGGATTTAGAAAATCTCAATTTCGACATATCTGTAGCTTTTGGCAGAAGTGAGCTATCCAGTGATGAAACAACGCTAAGAACATTAGCTGCGAAACTTGCTGAAACTATAAAGCAAAATAACAAACTTTTTGCGGAAGAGTTTCGAAATGTTCATGTTGGATTAACAGAGGAGGTAATTGACATAAAAACTCGAAAGTTTCATAATGTTTTTATACATGGACAAGAGAAGAAGGATGGCAAAGTTAAAGAATTATCTCCTGAAGCTAAAAAGTTCAGAAGAATTTTACTTGAAGAAATTGAAAATCAGAATATTCAAATCACAATTGAGAATCAAGAAACAACTATCAAAGAGTTGAAAGGACCAATGCTGTACAATTTATTGAGCAGTAGTAAGATCAAAGTATCTATGGGGCTCGCCAAGGGATTTAAAGTAGAAAAGAATCCAGAAATTGAAAATGTTGATTTATTTGCCGAACAAATGAAAAATTTAATAAATCATTACAGTCATGATGAAGAACAAAGAATTGTTAAAATTGATAACAAGATTGAAACAGTATTAAATATAAGTAATGAGGATTTCAAAATCTTCAATGATAACATCAAAAACTTGCTGGTTATGCATTAATTAATCGGTTTAATAAAGTGCGTTTCAGCACTGCATTTTTAAAATCTGGTCATTTGCCTGATAATATTGATAAATTCAGAACTAAATTAAGAGAACTGTTAGGAAATGATCAGTTTGAATCATTGTTTGAATATGAGTTGAAGTTTGATAAAAACTTCAACACTTTTGAAGATGGAGAGTTATATAGAAAACTACCTGTGGTGTACAGTGAAAACGATATTAAGAAATTTTTCTCAAAATTAAAGTTTATAGTGAACTACCCTAACAGGATGGAAATTAGTGATTTACTGGGTACAGAAATAAAAGAAAAAAATAAAACTCTTGATAGTAAAGTTTTTCAATCCAGTTACTACGAAAATTTGCATAATTGGATGGTAGATAGAGTAGGAACTTTTTATACACCTGCAAAAACAAAAAATTGTTTCAGCAAATACTGGAAAGCCTTTCATTAGGGACAATTGATGGCTTTAACAAAACATATTTTGCCGATTCTTCTCAAGAATATAAATTTGAGGAATATAATATTCTCGCTAGATTCTTATTGGGTGATAAACAAGTGTTAGAGTTTATTTGTCAAGATCTTTTTTTAGGACATACTAGAATAGTACAAGAGTTTCAAGAATTGCAAGCATTAGATTCTAGTAATATACAGGAATATACTCGAAATTTTGGACACATTTTTTTATATTTAAAGCAATTAGAAGCTCACGATTTTAGGTCAAAGGTTTATGAAGTATTAAAGGACACATCTAAATTTAATTTAATAGTAATTGAGTGCAATGCTCAACAAGAGATAGAAGGATTATATCATAATTTAGATAGAGTAATAAGGCCTAACAAGAAGAAAAAAGTTATTTTTATTACTACTAAAGATAATGACGCTTTGGCGAAGAAATTTGCAACTGATTCTACTAAATATAAATGTAAAGTTGATAGTAGTGGCTTTCGTAATCTAACTAAAGAATCGCGGCAAAGGCTTTTGGAACGAGAAATAATATTGCAAGAAAAAAGAATTAGTTTAAACAAGTTAATGGATGAATCAGATGAAAGTGCAAAAAAGATAATTGATGTGAAAACATTAGTTCAGCTTATGACAAATGAAGAAATCGAGATTGGGAGTAAACCACCAGGAACGAGTGACTTAGAAGGAGCATATTCTGAGTTGTTTGAAGAAATTGAGATAAAAACCTTCGTTGATAAATTATTAGAAGAATCAAGTGACGTTTACATAATTAGTAGGATACCTGGATCCGCCAAAGAGAATAGGTTACTTCAATCTTTAAATGGCAATATAGAAGAAACAAAAATTAATGATCTTAAAGGTCAAATAGGAATATTGAACAAACAAGATTTTAGGAAAGCTATTAATCAAAGAATACAAGTAGCTCATGATCTATTTAAAGAAAAGGATTTTAAACAAATATGTCATAACAATCCTAAGAAAAAGATTTATTGGATTCATCTAAAAAGTGGAGGCGACAAATTTACATTTATATTAGCACAAATTTATAATCCTGACTTTTACCTAGAAGGGCAAAGATTTAATAATGAAGTAGTTATTGAGAAGTACGTAAAAGAACAGTTAGGGAGTTCTACACTTTCTGAAATATTTATTATCGGTGGGAAAGACAGGAGTGAGATTATGAATTGGCTTCAATTTTCTAATGATGAAGAGAAAACACAATTTAAGGAAAATTGTAACAATAATAAGATCAAATTTGCAACTTCCCAGAGTGATCTAGAAGTCTCTTTTCAGGAACTAAGTAAACAAAATGAAGCTCAGACATTGCATTTGCTTAAGTTTGTACAAGATCATCTTGTTTGGTACAAAACCCGCGGTTCATTAGAGAATTTGCGTAAATATAGAAGCAAGAATTATAGAAATACTAAACTGTTAATAGGAGAGGATGATTTAGTTAAAATAATTATGGATAACAAAGTGTCAATCATTGCTGGTGATCCAGGAATGGGGAAAAGCACTACTTTGGTTAAATTATACAGGTTAAAATATAAATTAGAATCTGACATAGAAAAGTCGATAATTAAGTCACATTGGGTGATTAGAATAAATTTGAAAGATCATTTAGAAGGCATAAGAAATGTTGATTTTAGTAACAGTTATCTGGAAACAGAAAAAATCAACATTATCACAGAATTTTTATTACAAGTTGATGGAAGCCTAAGCGATGATTTTGAGAGGAATTTATTAAACATGGCGCTTGTAAAGGGATATTTTACACAGCCTTTATTAATAACATTTGATGGATTTGATGAAGTTTTAGATGAAGCGGACAGAGATAAAATTATTACATTATTGATACATTTAAAAGAAACAACTAAGGTCAAATTTTGGATTACTACTCGTCTGCATTATGAGAAGACTTTAGAATGTGCATTATCAACATTTGCTATAAATCTTGATCCAATGGATGATTTAACAATTAAGAAATTCATTAAAAAGTATTTAAAGAATCATCTAAGTCTAATGTTAACTCATAATGAGTTTAAAGAAATCTTTGATAACAATGATGAAGTAATAGAAAGCAAGAAGGTGCAAAAATACACGGAGGCTTTTTTAAGTAAAATGCGTGAGGTATTTAAACGCGATGTAACTAAATTTATTGGTATTCCATTACAGCTCTATTTGATGTTAGAAGGTTCTGCAGGACATTTTAAAGCATGGCTGCGAAATAATAATGTTCAAAGCCCAAACTTTAATTACTTAGGTAATGACATATGGGAAGTATATGAAAATTTTATTGATGGAAAGTACAAAACTTATTTTAAAAAAGTAGACGTTACGGTAGCATTGCGACAAAAACTAGATAAAGCAACTTTTGATGGTTATCATAAAGATTTAGCTAAATTTTTAATTCTTAAATCAACACAAAAGGAATCATTAGAAGAATTTAAAGATATAGTTTTATCAGCTGGAATTGTTAGATCTGATGGTAACAATATTGATTTTATTCATTCAACTTTTATGGCATACTTTGCTGCTAAAGCATTAATGAGTTGGATAGGAAAATGGAAACAAAAAAGTCAGTCTACATTAATGCAAGTACAACAACAAAACCAGAAATATATTTTAAAGGAAATTTTACTGAAAGACGATTATATAGTTATTCGAGCATTTTTAAATGCAAAACTCTTAAAAGAGAAAATGACAGATATACAATTGCAAGAAGCATATTATGATAAAGGCATTTTATTTCAAGCAGCTCAGGAGAATAATGTAGGAATAGCAAGTTTTGTGTTAGATAATTTTAAAAATGCCAATGTTGAGGCCAGGGACCAGTATGGCAATTCGGTTTTGTACTTGGCCATTACACATAACAGATGGGATATAACAAAATTTCTGGTAGAGAAAGGTGCCAATGTTGATGATAAAGACAATTATGGCAATACACTTTTGCAAAATGTGGCTTTTCTTAAGAGATGGGATATAACTAAATTGCTAATAGAGAAAGGTGCCAATATTGATGCTATAAGCAAGAATGGTAATACAATTTTGCACAACGCTGCCGCATCTGGTCTCTATGATTTAGTTAAATTTCTAGTAAATGAAAAAAAAGCTGACGTTAATGCGAAAGATAATATTGGCAATACCGTTTTACACAAAGTTGCATCTGGTAACATGGATATAGTTAAATTTCTGGTAAATGAAAAAGACGCTGATGTTAATGCTAAAAACAATGATGGCAATACAGTTTTGCACTATTTTGCTACACCTGGTAACTTGAATATAGTTAAATTTCTGGTATTTAAAGGTGCCAATCTTGAAGCTGTCAACAGGGATGGCAAAACAATTTTACACAGGGCTGCTATATTTGGTAATTTGGATATGGTTAAATTTCTGGTAAATGAAAAATGCGCCGATGTTAACGTTATAGCTAATGATGGCAATACAGTTTTGCACTTGGCTGCTAAATCTGGTGACTTAAATATAGTTAAATTTCTAGTAAATGAAAAAAACGCAAATGTTAATGTTATAGCTATTGATGGCAATACAGTTCTGCACTTGGCCGCTGAATCTGGTGACTTGGCTATAGTTAAATTTCTGGTGGCTAAAGGTGCCAATGTTGAGGCTATAACTAATCATGGCAATACAGTTTTATACAATGCAGTTTTTCTTAAGAGATGGGATATAATTAAATTTCTAATAGAGAAAGGTGCCAATGTTGATGCTACAAAGAGGAATGGTAATACAATTTTGCACAGTGCTGCTGTATCTGGTAACTTGGATATAGTTAAATTTCTGGTAAATGAAAAACACATTGATGTTAATGTTGTAGCCAATGATGGCAATACAGTTTTACACAATGCTGCCAGATCTCGTAACTTGGATATAGTTAAATTTCTAGTGGCTAAAGGTGCCAATGTTGAGGTTATAAATAGGGATGGCAATACAGTTTTGCAAGACGCTGCCAGATCTGGTAGCTTGAATATAGTTAAATTTCTGATAAATGAAATAAACGCTCTTGTTAATGTTAAAGCCAATGATGGCAATACAGTTTTACATAATGCTGCCAGATCTGGTAACTTAGATATAATTAAATTTCTAGTAAATGAAAAAAACGTTGATATTAATACTAAATGCAAAAATGGCAATACAGTTTTGCATGACGCTGCCAGATCTGGTAACTTGGATATAGTTAAATTTCTGGTAAATGAAAAAAACGTTGATGTTAATGTTAAATGCAATGATAGCAATACAGTTTTGCACTGGGCTGCTAGATCAGGTCGATTGGATATAGTTAAATTTCTGGTGGCTAAAGGTGCCAATGTTGAGGCCATAAACAAAGATGGCAATACAGTTCTGCATTGGGCTGCTAAATTTGAACATTTGGATATAGTTAAATTTCTAGTGGATGAAGGTGCCAATGTGGAGGCCATAGACAAGTATGGCAATACAGTTTTACACTGGTCTGCTGCATCTGGTCACCTGTATATAGTTGAATTTCTGGTCGAAAAAGGTATCGACATTACTCTCAAGAATAAAAATGATGTAACAGGATTAGATTTAGCAAAGCAATTTCGAGAGCAAGAAATTATCTACCTGTTGCAGCATACAATGATAAACAATCTACAGCTTCAGAAATGGGTGAGTGATGGGAAATAGGTGAATAGATAATGGATGTTATCAATAGGTTCATATTATGTCCCTATTCTTTAAAAGATAATCAGATGAGAACAGCAATAACAGGAGCAAAATCTGTTATAGACAGTATCATTACATGAATCAAAGTAATCAACTTCAAAAAAGTAAAGATCAAGGCGCACAATCTTTTTAAAATTCGAACAATCGCACAAAACACAGAATTTATTTTTAATCAACTTCACCACTTTCACATTTGTTTTGTTTGTGGATAAACTATAAACAATGTTATTGTTATTTTTTAGAAGGGCATGAACGAAAAACATTTATTAGTACCTCATTTCGCTCCATTTTCTCGAAGATTTCTTGTAATACGGATTCCTTTTTACAAGTTAAGTTTCAAAAATACCACAAAATAATCAAATTTAATTTTTTTTACTATAAAAGCATCAAAATCCGTATTTCTTTCCTTTTATATTTATTGTTTAGGACGTATATTATTAAAGAGTAGTACTATAATAGTACTACTCCTTAAAATTGAAAACCTACAGCAAACTGATTCTTTTTTCGACACAAGTACCCAAAATGCTGACTTACTTAACATAATATTGTAGCGTTTTCTACAGATAATTTTTTCCTTAAGAGATTATTTAACTCTTCTCTTTCATTTATCCATTTCTCGCAATTCATATCTGTATGTTCTGCATTATCCATAGGATTATCACAGTATTCACATTTTGTACCTTCCTTTTTCCTATTTTATATAAATAATAATCACAAATATCAGGAATTGTGTAATAAAATAATTCACTTCATCATGTTTTTTATTAATCCAATCTAATACTGATTCAACAATTTCCTTTGACCATATTGCCTGTCCACTATCAATTTCTTGCCATAATCTAATGAAATCATTTTTTGCTTTTTTTTTCTTCATTACGAAGGTAACATAATACATTTGTTTCATTGCCTAAAAGATCATTAGGAATTATTGTTCCTATTAACTGTATAGCCTCCATTGGCATTGTTCTATATGCTTAACAAACTGGAATAGATAACTGTTTTCATATTTTCAATAATTTATCATTATATTTTTTTAATATTGAAGTTTTTATCCAAGTTGGTACAGTATACAGAATCATCGAATTGAACACCACTACTTAATACTTTTCTTGTTACAGATCTTAAGGGAGATCAGTTTAGCATAATAATAAAGTATAAAAAGCCTTATTCATATTATCAGTTTTGGTTCTAGACACTTAACACTATCGCTGCCGGAATATTTTCTGCATTCATCTATGGAGCTGCCTACGGTAGATATCATTGAACAGCAGCATGCACATTATGTATGTACAGGGTGTTTCCTATAAAATTGAACCCTCCCTTAAGGGGTAACACCACTGTAGCGAGCGAAAAAAACGTGTATTTTTACGATTTTTTTTGGATGGTAAGGTTTAAAGG
>JABRWK010000650.1:0-11630 GCA_013372445.1 Hypothenemus hampei | reverse complement strand
CGGTACGCCACTGCCTCTATTAGAAGTCTTCAATTATATGACCGGGGAAACTCCAGAAACTAAACATTTTCTATAGAATATAACAGTGTATAACGCTTGCTTTCAAATTACTTCATTTGGTGCTACTTTCATGAACACTAACAAAGATAAAATTGATTATATTTTCTCAATTCAAGGACAAGTCTATTATAAAATGGGATCATTGTTACCGTTACCTAATGAAGACCACAAATTCCTGCAAGTATTGGAGATGAAGAAACAAAAATTGATCAACGGTGCGCAAATATTAGTGGATTGAAACGACATTTTAGCTGTAAAAAATGACATTGTCGATAATATTAATCTAAACATTCAAAACCAAATCTTCGGTGAAGAAAGAACATATAAGTCAATTGATACAATGGTGGACGTAAACGAAAGTGTTAATTTCCCTACATAAAGTTTTGAACTCTTCACAAGTACTAGAAATGCGTCTACATTGTCTACGATTAAAAATAGGATCACCAAATATGCTATTAAGGAACTTGAATTCACCGAAACTATGCAATGGAACAAGAATGATCGTCAAATAACATCATTGAAGCAAAACTCATGTCAGGAAAGGCTAAAAGGTAAACGGTATTCATCCCCAGAATTCCATTGATTTCTACTGAATTACCATTTCATTTTAAAAGATTGCAATTTCCAATAAAATTAGCTTTGAGTTTCACTATTAATAAGGCACAAGGTCAAACTTTGAAATATTGCGGTATCAATCTTAAAGAATCATGTTTTTCCCATAGTCAATTATACATATGTGACTTGCTCTAGATTAGGAAATCCCAAAAATTTGTATATCTATACACCAAATAACAAGATGAAGAATATAGTTTATAGGCAAGTATTGTAAATATTAATGTACTACAATCACAATAAAATTTTATACTGTCTGTATTTCGAAATTTATCTTTTTCATTTTACTTGCATATAATCTAAACACTTGTCCGAGTGATCCCGAGTAATTCAGTTATTACTTGAATATTTCAAATATGAATGTACCGGTGGTGAAAACAATATTTACCGATAAAATGATATCGTTAAGAAACGATATCCCGTGCCTCTTGCAGCATGGACTTAATATTCCTTTTTATGGGGATATCTCAAAAAGGGAATTTAGGTGTATAATCTAGCCAGTGTTGCACAATTTGAAGCGAATATTCCTTAGGAAATAGCCGGACGTATCTCGGGATTGTATTGAAAGATTTATCAAAATTTTAGTACCAAATTCGAAAGAAAAAGTGTCGGAATGACCTACATTTAAATGGTGTAATTTTCTAAAAATGATTTTCCTATGTGTTTTATTATCTAAATAATTTTCTTTTTTACGATTTAATTTAATAATTAATTTAATTACTTATTAAACTTTAACAAATACAAACATTTATAAGATACCGACCCAATAAAACCTACCTACCAACATAATTGAGCCTCCTGACTTACACAGTAATATACATATAGTAAAAAATAATGAAAAATATATTCATTGAAAACGTATGCTTTATGGAATATTGCTTTATTAAATGTTATAAAATATATGTATACTTAGTATTTATTTAACTACAACACTTACCTTTTTCTGTACATTTGTGAACACAGTCTCGTACAATCGTTCCTTCGCTCATATATTTCTGAAAAATAAATAAATAGGACTTTAAAAAATCACAATTTTAACAATTCATAAATTTGATAAACTAATTAGTAATTAGTTTCAATTAATTACAATTAGATCAGTTCGGATTTAACGTAACGTGCCACTGTTTTTTTCTTATTCTAATGACATTGGAAAGAAAAAAAACTTTTGACCTTTTGAGTTTAACGTATACATAAAAGCTATCCCAAATGTTGATACAAACGCAGAAAAGGAATTTTTAATTTAAAACACATTTTTAATGTTCCAGTTCGCTAAAAATTTTTCTTTGAAATTTTTCTGGAAAAGATCTGGCTTTGAAATAGTAATTTATCAGTCCACTGGCTCAATTAAAGTTACCAAGATCTGCAAGCGGCAAATACAATTATTTTCTAAATTGAATTTCTAATAATTTTTATATACTTACATTGTTTACATACATAAATTTATTATTATTTACGATACATAGATTTACTCATACAGTGCTTTTCTTTAATGTCCCCCCCCCCCGTTAATTTTTTAACGGACGGATTTTTTCAAAATTCCAAAATAGGCCTTAAATAAGACAAGAAATACTATCTTTTGACCATCTTGTTTCACCATAAATGTTTATTGTTTAACCGTGAAGCGAAAAGGGCCATTTTTTTTTAATGGAACCATGGGTTAAGTGGCGGCACCTCAAATTAAAGGTCTTTCAAATCTCCATTTAGGGGTGTAATTAGATTTTAAATCTATTGATTAGTTTTTTGACAAAAAGAGCCTCAAAAAGTCAAAAATTAAGAAATTAAATATTTTTTTTACAAAAACTATTAAGTTTTCGATACATATTGTAACGAACTTTTCTCTTGGAAATGACGTCCTTAATCGTTGGTTAAATTTTGGAAAGTAATTTCCCTAACACCCTGTATTTATTTAATAACCTATACAGGGTGTTAGGGAAATTACTTTCCAAAATTTAACCAACGATTAAGGGCGTCATTTTCAAGAGAAAAGTTCCCTACAACATGTATCGAAAAACTAATAGTTTTTGCAAAAAAAAAATTAAATTTTTAAATTTTTGACTTTTTTGGGGCTCTTTTTCTCAAAAAACGAACCGATAAATTTTAAATTTAATTGCACCTCTAAATGCAGTTCTGAAAGCCCTTTAAAATGATGTGCCACTCGCCCACCCCTACCATTTAAAATTCTTGAAGGGGTTGCTACCCCGTTAAGGGGGATGACGCTACACCCATCAATTTACGGTCAAAAGATGTCCCCCTCGATATCTCAATTGACATGTTTTGGGAAATTTTAAAATAATACATACAAGTAGTTTAAGAGTTATTTAGGATGGGAAGTTTTAAAAAATACACCCTGTATAATAATTGCAGGCAAACGTAGCCAATGTCTAAAAAATTCTTAAAAGATAACTTGAATATTGCTAACACATTTTTTAAAAGCTTTAAAATGTCAAATGTATCGGGCGTTCAGTTTTTTATTTTCATTAAAACATTGTGTATCAAATCAAATTAAATCTTTCACATCAAAAATTCAATTTTTTTTGCAATTTGAACACAAAAGCAAGAGAAATAGCTGATCTGAACATATTTCATTTGCGTATTTCAGTGCGTTTGCAGCATTTTAACTAACAAGTTTAGTAGAAAAAAATGCCGCATCACGATTTGTTGATTGAAAGAGTTTTTTTAATCGAAGACTTTCTCGTAATTTTAGTAGCATACATCAAACATAACACATGTGAGTGTGTGGGTAATGAAACATGGATTTCGAAATAAATATCATACAAATATTGTACATATAAATTTACGATTTTAACAATATACATAAAGGAAAAGGAAATTACATCAAAACTTAAAAATCTGCGCTTAAAACGTACTAAAACCAAATTCTTCCTTTTAAAGTGAATGGGTGTGAAACATTTCCGCAAGAGACTAGTTTGTTAGAAAAATAATTTTTTTTCTTTTAAAAATCAATGAACATGATTGCGTAACCTGATACCGTTCCATAAAATGTTTCTGGACTATACTTAAGTTGTTACTTCTAAAGAAACGTTTTCAATGAAATGAAATTCTGAAAGAAAATTAACGCAATGTATCGAAAGAACATAGGAATCACTATAATCGTATTTAGTGAAATGCCTCTTATACAGAATTCTTTGAAAAAAGTAAAATAAATACTATTGATTAAATAAAAACATACGGAGTGTTCCGATTTGTTTCGTTCAAAGTGAAATAGATGAAATCAGATGTTTTCAAATGTAATGTGATGAAAAACATTATTTTGATGATTTAATTAATATCAAAAAATCAATATTACATCTTCTTGACTTATAGATTTGAATGAATATATAACTTAGTTAATTTATGAAGAGACTAAAATTCGAACAAAAATCCAGAGGGATAAAATTTAGAGAACTGAAAAAATATATGAAAATTCACCAGTAGCGTCGGAGCATATTTTTCTGAAAGACTTTATGAACTAAGACCTCAGAAAATGCAATATCCTGTATAATAATTGGAGGAAATTTATTCTTATATGTACTATATAACAGCTCCTGTTACCTAATGCTCATATAAAATTTGAAAGCTCAATCTGCAGTAGCACAATAAAATAAAACCCTCTATTTTTTCTTGTATACCTTATAACTCCGCTACCGACCAAGCCCTATCGTCCATATAAACTTTTTTATTTAGAATGTGGTCTACCGCCCATTTCAGTTTTCATGAAACAAATCGGAATACCTTATATGTATTTAAACAAATTGTAAAAAATTAATTTTTTAACGAATTACGTCTAAAAAGTTAAAAAAAAACAATAAATGTCAAAGAATTATGAGAATTTATTTAATATCGTCATCTGCTTTTACATTGAAACATATCGATCATGAAATATTTTTAAAATTCCCAGGGTTGTGAAATATGAATGAATTTTATTTTATCAAATCCAGCAAAAGTTCTGAGTGTCAAACTTAAAGATACAAATATCTTAATTTAATCATTTTGTGACATCATTATTCACCTGGACCCTTCATATTTCATTGTGCAGTTATTTTATTGTAGTGTACAATAATCCTGAGAATCGTTTGCCAGTTTTATTATATAAAGTATTTAAAAGTGCTTAAGAAATAATCATTTATCCTCAGTATACTTTACCCGACATTGATAAATTAGAAATTTGAAATCAAAACGTAGTATGCGACGTTAATAATTAACGTTCTATTGTTTTTTTTTATTGCTACAAAATGTTTAAAAAAAAATAATAGTAAAAAATATTATTTCGTACTGTCATTTACTGAAAAACTAAGTGTTCTGTAAAGGTTAATATAACGTTTAATAAATGGCAAGAGAATTCTAGTATTGTTTTAAAATATGTATAACGATTATTCTTAATATTCTTATTCAAAAAATGTGTTTTTAAAACAAATCTGATAGAATGTGGTATTAGGAGAGATAACAATCAAAAAGTTTAAAAACTTGAAGGTATATTGAGACAAAAGTTAAACTTTAAAAATACCATGCTAAAGGCAAACAAATGTGAAGGAAATTGCGCTCAGTAAAATGTCATTCCTTTAAAACGTTGGCTAACGCTAACGCAATTTCTTTTAAAAGTACGTTGGGTCGAGTGTTGATATACTGCCCAAATTATTGTGGTGATGTTACCTACAGAAAATTTATTAAACTAAACTATTGTAGAAAATACATTCGAGATATTATAGTGAATTTAGTATATCTCATATCGACATAAATTTGGAGCCATTGCCATAACAGTTATGACATACTGTAGTGCATAGTTTGTGCAGGTGACACAACCATATACCTACTTGAACACATGGTGGATACTTTAGAGACACAAGATGTTAAAGATAAAGATGCATTATCGGCAAAACGTAATTATTCTAATATGGTCTCAATCATTGGGAGTAAATTTGGTGAAATTATGTTTTGAAAAATATGAATTTCATAATTATATATTTTCAAATTTTTCATAAGGAGCGTTAGTACAGACCAATTAGTGAATTAACTCTGCTCATGTTATATTCTTAACATAATTTAAAAAAAAGATGTCCGTTCTTAGAAGGGATTTTGCATTCCCTCTAAAGTCTCTTTAAAAATTTCGTTAGAAAGTGTAAGTTATTATAAGAGATAACGTCAAAATACTAAAAATACAAATTGATATATGTATACTTAAAAATTGAAGATATTTTATTGCTATGTTTTATTCTTTCAATCCATGTTTCAAAAACATACAATCTCCCTATGACGATTTTCTTTACGGTATTATATCACCTATGTATTTTGAAGGTTGTAGGTTTTTTATATGTTCTTTCGATGTTGAAAAAAGTATGTTTTTTCGATTGTGCAATTAGCAGTATGCAAAGAAATCTATTTTCTTGCACAGTTGACAATTCTGCTACTATTGACCTGAAATTAATCATTCATATGCTAATTGTAGTATTGATTGGATTAGTGATCTTCATTTAATAATTTTTTCATACAAAAAATATTGTAATAAAAACGACATTAACCACCTAAAAATATCTTGATCTTGAATATAAATAAAATGCTATTAATTTTAATCAGACAACATTGGGAGCCAAGATGTAAGTAGTATGTACATATACATATGTATGTATAGCTGAATATTATACCTATATGTATATGTACATTAAATCTCCAGATCTGCATTTATATTTCATGTATTTGTACTATTATTTTACATCACTGTACTGTTATTGTATTAATATTAGTAATTGTATAATTATACCAATAATTAAAAATGTATACATCGTAACAAATATTTTCTAGCTGTATTTCAAGAAGTACAACCTGGAAACTGTAATAAATCGTTATGCGCTTGACCAGAAACCTATCTGACATCATAATTTTTTATTTCAAATGAATTCTATTTACAAAAATTAATACACAAAGAAAATACTGAACATAAAAAAATCTAAAAACGGTAATATTAAGAAGAAAAAAATCAAGATTGCTTGCATCGCTCCAACATTTTAAATTAATAAACATGTCATTCAATCCTTTTTAAATGAGTTTGAATTACTATGAAAAAGTTTATCAGATTTATTCTGAAACCCTCTGCCTAATTACTTAATTAAAACCTGAAAGAATAACTTACAATGCAATAGCCAGATGACCTTTGGGAACACGTAATTAATTTCGTGTAAGTCTCGTTGATGCAGGGTGTAATCGAGCCAACTCCATCGTTATATTGCCCACATTTATAACACTGAAGGGCCATTGTGCAGGACAAAAATGTCAATACAATGTAGCATTGAAAAAGTGACATTGTTGAAAATTTAATGCAAAATGCAATATTTAAATGTGTGAGAGCGTGAGTTTTAGCGTTTTTTTCTTCTTGATCGCTTTCTTATTAATTCACTCAGCAAAGGAACTTATTATTTCCCTAAAATATACGATAGGGAAAGACGGGTTTTCGACAAATTTGTTACGATCTACACGCTTCCGAACGGATTCGCGAACCAAAAGCGACTAAACTGAAAGTTTGAAGGTTGCGAAAATTTCATCGCGATAACGGAAAGGGGTAATCGGTGCCAAAACTGACGCTCCGTACACACCTATTTCCCCAAACCATAAAAAAAATTATAACAATCAGATTTTCTCTTTGATAAAATAAACAATACTATTCCTATGGTATTTTATTGGCTAAATCTAATCGTAAATTTAATTTAATATACATGGAAATCAATAGGTATATTTAAGAAAATGCCTATATAACTATGGTGACTTACTTTTTGGAAATTTTCATACTAATGTGTTGATAAAAGTCTCTTTATCCAAAACCTTTTCTGGAAATAAAAATGAACGATAAGCATTTTGTAAAGTTCCACGTAATTTGTTAACATTTGAATCTTCTTTAGTAATAGAAGATTTTTTTTTTATAATACATAATACAGTTGTCTACTATTTAGATAATATCAAGTATTCTAACCACCCTGTACATAACATAAAAATTAAAAATAGATAAGTTTTTCTATAGTTCAAGATTGGTAAAAATGTTTATAAAGAATAAAGTTCTCTCGAAAAATTAATAATAAAATTATAGGTATAATTATCGCAATGCGGGATCTGAATATCAGATCAAATATCATTCCACTAAAGTGAAAATTAACACTGATGACGATCAATTGTTGAATATGATTTTTACTGTTTTCCCATCATTTTGTTCTAAACCAATCCAATTGTAAAATATTTCAATTCAAAACACATAAGTATACTATAAATAAAATATCATGTAAGCAATTCAAACTCAACATATACGGGTGTTCTGATTTGTTTCCGACAAACTGAAATTGGTGATAGATCTCATCATTTTACTCAAAAAAGTTCATATAAATATAGGTCCGATCTCTATCGGTGGCGGAGTTACAGGATTACACAGGAAATCCTATCTTTCTGAACTGCCTATTGGTGATTTGACTTGACTGAATTCATAAATTAATTAATTTCTGAGGAAACGGAACAGAATTCGATAAAAAATTAAGGGAGACAAAATTTAAGTAATAGACTAAAGAAGTTAAAAAAAATATAAAAATTCACCAGTGGCGTACGAGTAAATTTTTCTAAATGATTTTATGAATCAAGACCTCGGAAAATGCACCACCCTGTAGAGTAATTGGAAAAAAATTAGTCTGATATTAAGCAGCCTCTAATACCTAATACGCATTTAAAATTTGAAAGTTCTATCTGGTGTAGATCAAGCTCAATAAAAGAAAAACCAATTTTTTTTAAATTTTAACACCTTGTAACTCCGCCACCGATAGAGATCGGACCTATATTCATATGAACTTTTTTGCTTAAAATGATGAGATCTATCACCAATTTCAATTTGTCGGAAACAAATCAGAACACACTGTACATCATAGGGTCATGTTCTTTATTAATTCATTAACACTATTTTATAAGAAATACAAAAATCAAACTTTCAATTCTCATAAAAAGAAATCTCCTGAGTTCAAAAAAAGATAAAAAACCCTTTGACATCGCAAAGAACTTTACAAAAAAAACACAAGTAGCACAAAGTGGCGAAAACCCCATTTTAATTTTTAATAACCTCCTAAATACAATGAAATTAAGGACACCCTGTACAAGTACAAGGTTATAAAAGTTTTACTAGTTGCCCTTCGTTTCACAATTAGTATCGCTAATATTGTGTTTCCCAAATTGGTGGTGGATGTATTGGGATCTCACCAATCCCAAGGAGATAGAAAAATGGTTAAATGGGGAAATGTTCCAGATAATTTAGTTTTACTCTTGACGATGTTCAAACAGAGTACTACCTTTTTTTAGATTTTGAGTTCGTTGTGAACAATTGAAATGTTGCATTTTCAACGATGGCTTATGACTCTCTCAATTACGAAGATGGGATGAAAAATGTCCAGTCTAGTACAGAAAAGAATTGAAATTTGGGGGTATTATAATTTTATTTTTCTACTACGATTTTCCGATTTTGCCAATACTGCATACAACCTCTGACATAGACCATTGCCCTAATGAAATGAAATTTTCTTTTTCACCAAATTCTATATTTTTTTCTGGAAGTATTCATCGCAAATGTTCTACGAGGTTGGAATAATGTTTTCCGTTCATGACTCTTCTCTTAGAAAAGCAGGTCACAAGAAAAACATCGTTTGCATCTCAAAAAGTAGTCACCAGTAATAACTTGCAAAGAAGGCTAATACTAAATAATAAAAAAATCAAGTGGTTCATGTTTGGTTATCTACTGTCGGGACTGCCTTTTAGTCTCGGGGTGTAAAATTGAACTCACATCTCATAAATAGAAAAAAATGACGCGGAAAATTCGTTTCATTCTTCTGAAATATGAAATTCACACAGTTCAATTTTTGTTCAGTCATAAGCAAACGAAGCACCCACTTTTTAATGTGTAAGAATTCGATTTAGATATGATGTTGTACACGCTTTCTAGATATCACAACTGTCTCACCAATTTAATCACCTTTAACATGTAATCCCCCAACACAATTTAGTGTACTTTTTCGATTATATCTTCAGTGGTTATCAATTTAGGCCTTCTCGATCGTGTTGCATCTTCTGTGTTTGTTTGTGTTGTAATAAAAAGGGTTTATGCTTTTCGTAACTGTTTATTTTATGTTAATAGAATTTACGTGCTAAAGAACAAAAAGGTAAAAGATTACTTGACTTATCGAGAACTTAAAGAAGAATGAAGTGGTGTCAACCTTCAAAAACAAAAACGTCTTGTCATTCATATTATAGCTTAGTTGCCACTTTTAACAGTTTGACCATGCATGAAGTCCGCAACTCACGATTTGATCATTGAGAATGAAGGAGATAAATTGCCCAATGTGGAATCTCAGTTAATTTTCATTTCAATATTTTATAACTACTCGTATTTCGTTTTTCTCCATTTTTCGAAATTATTTACTTTACTACATAAAAAAGCGAATAATCAAAACTAATTGACATATCATCATGAAATATCAAATTTAAACAAATGAAGCATCACTCGATCAAGATATTGAATTTGTTAGAATGTTTGAATTATGCTTGAATCTTTGTTAGGCCGGAAATATTTCAGCCCATCCTGGGAATAGGATATTGAAATCTGTTTTCTAAAGAAACTTTTTCTATGAATTTCGATACCTTTGTTAATTGTTTCTTTCTTCGTTTCGGTCATTTGTAACCAACATCAACTTTTTTATTTTTTATGACGATCATCATAATTATTTTAAACATTAAAAGGGTACTTTTCCCTTTTACAACGATATAAATATTACATTTATAAAAAAAAATTATGTCAAGAAAAAAAGTGAAAACTACTTTCTATTCGTAAATGTGGTAATAATATGTAATGAACTTATGGATAATAGATTGTTAAAAAGTGCCTCTTTTTACTTTATTACGAACTGAAGTTTATTAAAGTCGATGCGATTTTGATAGTTTTCCAGAATTTTTTTAGTGGTCTTTTGTGGTATCTAACAAATTTGACATATTACTCGTAGAAATCGTGGATATTTTTTAGAAAATTGATTTATCCAACCGTTCATTTTTTTAAAGGAGAAGAAAGTTTGTCAAAGTTACAATACTTCAGTGATTAGAATAAATATTTTAGAAGATAACTTAGAAAAAGTTTGATTCCAACAAGAATTTCTAATAATGAATCTGGCCATCTTATTCTCCTGATATTAGAATTTAATTTATAGAGTCCTGATAAGAAAGGAAATGTTTAATTTAGAGGCAACGCAAACAACACAACAGAGAATAATACAAATTTTAAACAATAGAAATACGTTAGGGTTGTAATAACGATTTTAAATCGTAATAATATTACGGTTATTACTGTAAGTAGATATTGGCCCTTTATACATACGAAAGCTTTCTTTAACTGTAATTCGAAAATGCACTTATCACCAAATCACAAAAAATTGACATTGGCCCATTTAGATCCAAGCCCCAGATATAAAATGTAGTGTTTTATTAATAATTTATTTTTAATAAGTTTATGGTGCATTGCTGCCAATTTACGAATACAAAATAACCGAAAGGAAAAATTTTTAATAATAAGAAATAAGAAAGTTAATGGTGGTTAACAAAAAAAAATTAAGCAATCGGAACCCATAGCAAACATTACTTTTGAGAACAGATTTCAAATAATCTTTTAAAACTTTTCAGTTATTTAAAACTAACTCGAAATCTAAAAAAACTAGAATCGGTGTTTGGACGTCGCTATAAATCTATATATTAATACGTGAACATCAAAATTTGTCGTACGTTTATTTACTATTTATTATAAAAGAGAGAGAATGAAACCTATACCATTCGAAAGGTATTGTACCATAAATGTGCAGAAAGAAAAAAATCATCTGGGTATGTTGCCCTTAATGCAGAAAAAAGCGAAGAATTAAATAGTGAAGAAGGTGTCAACCAAATTAACAAAAATATGTCAAAAAATG
>JABRWK010000649.1:0-12713 GCA_013372445.1 Hypothenemus hampei | reverse complement strand
GTGCATTTTAGGCCTAAGGCAATTTATATAAAGTGACTTTAAAATTTGACAAGGAATCCAAAAATGAAATTACAAATAGGGGGTTCCATTTAAAAAAACATAATTTTGTACTGCCACACTTTTATGACGGACCCTGTACAACTGAAAATAATTTTAAAATATACACCTTTTAATAATCAACAACTTTTATATGAAACATTTTCTTCTAAAACGTATATTTACTGAGATCGTAATTTATTGCACTAATGGGTCACCCTGTATACGTGAACTTCCCACGCTATGTTTACAGTTAGATACGAATATACAAACTTAAAGGCCAATTTTTCGTAAAGTGATGTTTTGTAATCGCCCATAGAAAAACGTATTTACACTATCGTATTTATTAAGTCAGGATAAATTCGATCACGCTCCGATGAAATATTCTTTAAGACTAAGGTCATGAAAGCGTTAGAAGAAGTTGCTTCCTGCGACAACTTTGCTTGTATAGTACATTAAAAATTACATCCGTTCCGTTGCACCAAACGTCGTTCCAACGATTTAACATGATATTGTGGTCACATAGAACAAAGTTGAGACAATATTCTTGTACCTGCAAAATGTATTATTGCAACTGTTCTTTATTAATTTATACCAATACGGCAAAAAATAGGTAATCTCGATCATCGTTAAAGGATTCCAATGTACGTTGTTAATATATTCTAGTAACAAGACAATAAATGCAATAACGTCGGTCATAACGGTCACTACTAATACACTCGTGTGACCCTAGTTTAAGCTGTATCGATATCGGAGCGCCTTGAGTTCAACACCGGAAGAATATAGATAGTATGAATACTCTCCTTATTTCTTATGTCAAAATATTTTATCGAATCGAAAGTGAACCAAGAATATAACGAGAGCAGACTCATAGTGTGAATCAATTTTAATTTAGAAACTAAATCTGTGTGAAAAGCCAGAAAAAAAAACAGTTTTAAAACGGTTCTGTTACTTTGCTGAATATTATATTGTTTTAACAGTTTTATTTGTTCTTCATTTAGTTCTGAACTTTTTTAATTCAAACAAAAATAATAAAAAAAAAAACGTTTTATAGTTGAAAACAAAAGAATATATCTCCTTTCTTCATTCAGACGTTCAGTTGAAAAGTGCTTATTAAAACTAATCACTGTTTGGGATATAATCCAATTTTTGAGTTTTAAAAAGTTTTTCAAAGAATTAATGGGGACAACTATTTTTGTCCACACTTGTATGTACTACATATTCAAAAACTATTAAAAATAGTTTTTCACATAGAATTATTTACACAACAATTAAATATTCTTACCAATAAACGGGAATGTCCACAAAGTAATGTTTTATCACTTCTTGAAGATTAGCAGCTACGAAGACGAAATAAACGCAACAGAACCCTAGCTGCGTTATAAACAAGAAAGTATTTATTAAACACCTGTAACAAATACTTAATTTATAAACGTTTCACTTTTAAATATAACTTAACATACTTAGCAAATTTAGAATATTTTTGCAAAAACTCGGGTCCCGTTCGAAAAGATACTTCCACCACCTCAGAAAAGCTCAATGCAGGCGTCTGAGTCCTTCTACACAACTCTCTAGAACATTCCACCAGGATGTGCATGCAATGGGTGCAGATCACACCCAAAATCATTGTGCCAAAAAGCCCTATCACCCATCCAGCGTTTCTAAATGCATCCGGCATGGCTAAAATTCCAGTACCAATATTGCCTTTCAATAAATGAACCATGGTATCGAAATTGCTAGTGGGATGTTCTATGTTCCGATTACAAAGGAGATCCTCGTCGGAAGCGACCATATGTTCTAGATCGACTACCTGATGTTCCGTCTCAAGAAGACGTTGTTTTTCCTCACTTTTAGTTTTTGAAGACATTTTTGTAATAGAAGGAGGTTTGGTATCCTAAAATATATGAATGATTTCATTAATGTTTGACCTCAATTTTAAAATTTCAAATAAATATCTGGTTTGAACTGCGGAATACAAAAATGTGCGTTTGTAATAGAAGCGGTCGGCGTATTTAGCAACCGCAATGTCTGCTAATTAAAATGTGATAAGTTCATTTGAATAATAATAAATAAATGATAATTTACATTCCTGTTCTGCACGACATAGCATGTGAAATAATAAAAGATAACATAAAGCGTCTGAGAATTAAATCTATAACATGGAAATTTCCTTCAGAATTTTGAATAAATAAAAAAAAACAGTACTAATAACAGTTTATATCATGTAGGACATCCAATGAATTTTTGTTGAAAGAAAAAGAAAGAGTTAAAAAAATGTTCATCCCATTTTAATTGTCGTGATCCAAAGGTTTTTACACCTGACTCGCCCGCAACTGCGGTAAGCAACTGCTAAGGCCTCTGAAGAAAAATCACGCCAATTAATCCCGGTTGAAAATTTCTTTAAAGATTTTTCTTATAAAAATCTACAATAATTTAAAGTGAATCTATCAATAAAACCAAGAATAATATCATGCTAATTATAAACTTGAAAATTTTTCCTTTCGAGCAATTACTACGAAAAATACGTGCTTTCAACATAGTAAGCTACTGTATCGCAAGATGGTGTATTTCTGTGTCTTTGCATTTGTAGCAAAAAATATGATAAGGTATTGAGCTGATGATGCTCAAAAACAGGTCTGAACATAATTTTAAACTGTGTGGATATTAGATAAATTTTTGTGAATGAAAGAAGTATGTTTACAATAATCATGTTCATACCGTGTTAATTAGAAACCATTCTACATTTAAACAAGTACATCACCTATTAGCAACCAAATGGTTTTTCTCTAGCATGTGATTTCCCAGCCTACAAGCAATAAGCTAAACATCGAGAGGATCTGGATAATTAACACTAGACACTTCGATAGGAACATACACAAATAGCAAAGCATACATATATTATTGAGTGTTGAGGACCCGTTATTCTGGTAACGGAATATAGAGCCTTCATCTCTCAATAGCAGGCGGTTTGACGCGATTTGTTGGAATGATGGGTTTTTATAGCGAGTTGCGTATACCATTTTTCATAAAACCTATGATGTAAGCTCAACATATTTTTAGTAGTAACAAAACGATTAAAAAATATTAGTGATATTTCGACAACTGAATAAAAATTACGTTTAATGTTTATAAGAATTATCAGCTGTGTAATGGCGTATCTATCTTTTTTCACAAAATTGTTAATGGTCAAGGGCAAACAATTAGCATACTTGCTTTCGATCAAAACAAATACAAAGCTATTCCAGTTTTTAAATTGCCACATTTCCCAAATTAATTAATGACGAAACAGAGAAAAAAGGAAACGAATTTCTTACGTAGAAACTATGAAAGATATGATCTGGAAAGTAACATAACAGAGAAAAGAAAATTTCAACCCACTATCTCGAATTAAAAGTTGAACTTTTGATGCAAGTTTCATAAATTGGTATGTATATTTTTTTAAAATAAGAAAAAAAAACTTATGTATATTAATGGTATCCTTTGACTTTAACCGCTTGTAGGCGATAGGGCATTGAACTGACAAGTATTTTACAGACCTTTGTCATTCTCGTTGTACGGAAGTATGAAAATGATTTTTTTTCGTTCAGTAAATATTTTCTAATTTGCTTTTCTTTAATTTGTGAAAGCTAGTAGTCCCCGGACATCTCTAACTTATTGTTAGTAGCCATTTTTTTCCGATTTTTAATTAAAATTGTCTGACTGATGGGCTTAATTGAACTTCTTGATTTCCAATTTTCCAAATAAAAATATGCGGTATCATGAGCTCAAAAAATGTATTTACGTATAATGTGTTTCTTAAGTGACAGAGTTTCATTTTTTCTCTTAAAGAGGACATACATTTCGGTTATTTTACACAATAGACTAACGCTAACGGTACGTTTCTTGATTTCATATATGTATTACGAGTTTTCAATTACCTTTTAATCGTGCCATTTATAGAAAATTATGAAGTCACCTATTTTTCCCATTAGGTTTTCTTTTTTTATAGTATAGCAAAATAGTGTCCTGCAAAACTATAATAAATTTCATAAAATATCAGTTTTCGACGGATTCTAGAATATGTCAATTATCGTTTATCATTTTTATATAACATTTTAATACTCCTTTGTAGAACCCATTACTCTTTTTTTTAAACAATCCCAGAACGTGGGGAAAATCTCTTGAAAACTGAATACAAGATTTTATTGTTTTTCTAAAAGCATATTTTTTTCGTCATACCTTGCTATTATTTATTGACAGAACTGCAATTTCCAATCGGTTCTTAAAGGCGTTTCTGCACCATATGCAATGTTTAGGTGTAACATTTAATACTCTTTAAAATATGTTACATGTTTATTGATTTCCATTGTTACTAGTTTAATGTTTACTTTCACGTGGTCCAAATACAAGTAAGTATATTAAGTGTTCTATCTTCAGTTCTGATATAAGGAAATCCTTCATTCTATCATCATTCTTCACATTTGTAAAACATGTCACTTACAGTTTACTGAGTCTGATGATTTTCAAAATATTTTTGTTCAACGCATGTAGTGAAATCATTGAGATGCATTACACAATAATCAATGTTTTTTTATTAATAACGAATTTATTTATTTGGAAATAATGGTAGAGGCAATTTGCCTAAAAGAAGCAAGTGAAATATTTTTTTTGTTGACTAGTATGTAAAGCAGTTTTTTAATATTTTTTGAGTGATCTAGGTTGCTGTTTAAAAAAAGGTCAGCTCTTTGGTAAGTGGTTTTACAAAGGGTAGTCAAATTATTAGTCAAAAGAAGGATCAATTTAAATATACATATTTTCCAAACGTGATCTTATTTAAAAGTTATGAATTTCAACCAAAGGATTTGAACAAATCTGTGCAGGGTGTTAATTAAGTACATAGACAAACTGGAATGCGAGAATCTTTGAAGAATTTTAAGATAAAAAGTTCATATTAACATAGATCCAGAATGGTTGAGTTCTCGAATAGAGCATGATCAAATTAAAATTTTAATTTCGTTTTTTTATTATGTTTTTAGACAATGACGCAGCAATCTGACGAAATTTTACATTCTAGAAATACCGGAGAACATTAACGTGAATTGGTTCATATATTGCGGAAGGTGGTGGTCGTTTTCAACAATTATTGTAAATATTATTAGTAATATTATTTAATTTTGTTATTTTGATAATTCACTTGTTTAACAGTTATTATTTTGATAGTAAAAATTTAAACTTCAAAACCAATTTTTTTTGTAAATAAAAAAAAATTAATTTGAACACCTTGTATCTCTAGAACTTAGCCGTTGCGAATTCGTGTTAATGTTAATTTTTTGTTTTAAAATTCTTCAAACATTCACCCTTTAAAGTATGTTGACATACTCAATTAACACCCTGTATATTATATTATTTATTTTCATCCTTTTCTTTTTATATGCTATATATTTTCTTTAAAATGTTCAGCTATGATATCGAGGGCATCTTATGAGAAAGGCGTAACAATAAAAGTAAGTTATAAAAATTGCTTATGGTTCTTACATTCTACTGATATGATGCCTTCAATGTAAATAGATGGTATGTTTTAGAACAATTATTTTTTTTGTTCATTTATATCTTTAAATTTTTCAACACAAACTTAATTATTTTAAAATTAGGTTGTTTTGATATATCATGAATAAAGCAAATTTTCTAGATTAAAAATTACGTTGTGTAATGTAATGTACCATGCAAAAAAAAACTTCTAACGAAAAGCCTTTTTTGATACTGAATATATATAAAAAAAACTTACATATGACTCATATATTGACCCATAAGATTTCTTATGTTTATCCATGACTGTAATTGCAAAGTTTTTTTTAACAATTGCAGATTGATACGAACAGATAAAACACTAGATACTTGGTTTTATTATACAGTACACAAATAAATGATGAGCGTGCTCAAGTCGTTTTCGGGTTTTATATCTGAAATATATAACAGCAGTGTATCATAATCTCCCCACTCCAAAGCAAATTTCGAAAGTCTTTAACAGTTGAAAGATACCCGAAAAGATATCATAATTTCAAAATAAATAAAAGGAGGTTGGCAATTTTTACTTTTTCTTTAAATTAATTAAATATATTAATTATGCAATTTATTTAAACAATATAAAAATATTAATAAAAAATTGGTTTATTTTTTATTTGCATTTAAAAATTTTTTGACAGTATATTCCAATTCAAATAAATAAAAAACACAAATTAAGTAATATGAAGTAAGTGCTATCAACATTTCGAGAACCTGCTCCTCGAATTGCGTTAAATGTAAATATTTTTGTATTTCAACTGCTTATTTATTGATAAATGTTCTTGCATTTAACGTTAGTAAATGTATTTTTTTTAATTACTAATTTCTATTACTATTATTGTAAATACCTACTTATAGTGACCGTACTTTATACCAATAAGAAGTTTACATTGTCTAATAAACATTCCAATATTTTTAAACAAACAGTCATATACGTCAATAAATCATCAAGCAATAACAAAGAAAACAGCCTACTGGAAAATTTCCACTTTCAAAAGGTCCACATAAGATAACGTGGCCGGGATAGAAAAGTTAACGTGATAAGATGTTACATCTACAATTTAAACATTTAATTGATTTTTAATGTAACGGAATCTTTTTCATGAAACTTTTCAGTTATATAAAATTTCAAATTGACCTAACTGTTTGGATTTTAAGTAAATTAATTTAGTCTGTTATACGGCACTAACCAAAAGTATTGGGCACTGTTATACAGAGTGATTCACAATTTATCCGGCGAATTTTAACCACATGTGCACTTTTAAATAAGAAGTTGATTTATTGAAAAAAAAATGTCAAAAATCCAATAGAAAGTAAATTAAAAATTCTTAAAGCAGGAAGACAGAACATTTGAACTAGTGCGACTAAATCAAATTCAAAAAACCCAAACGTGCTTACAAGTTAATGGAGGGCAACAACACACAGAACACCTTTTGTAAAAGAAATAAGCAAAACACTATGTTATAAATTTTAAGAATTTTTAATTCGTTTTCTGTTGAACTTTTTTATATATTTTTTTCAACAAATCGACTTCTTATTTAAAAGAGCACATGTGGTTAAAATTTATCGGATAGGGGAAGTCCCATAACGCCAGAAGGCACCAAATTTCAGACGCTCATAATATTTCGGTAAGTCGCAACGCGTTTGATTGAAAAACGAGTATAATGGGAATGTGGCTAAAAGTTGTGAATCATCCTGTATATGTAATTGCTTAATTGTATAGTATGTAGGTATACATCTTAAAGGCTTTTACATTTTTATTGTCATTCTTGCAAGGATTAGAAGGAATCATTGTATCATAGCTATTTTAATTTTTTAGCTTGTTGGGCATAATAATAAGCAGAAATTGGAATTTACAACTTTATTGTTAAAATGTCAGAAAAGTGAGAGGTTAATAATGGACAAAAATTACAAATACAGTTTTCATATAAATAGGAAACAAGGAAATCGCAACTGAATATTTGGAAAATCATTAATCGTCAATCGTTGCACTAAGCCATTGAACGATTTCAAAAAACTGATTTTCATAAAAAATGATTCAGGATGAGCCAAAAAACAATTGTTTTGAAGGGCAGGAATCAAAAATAAATTAAAGTTTTATTATAAATTGGAAAAAATCATATGGGTTCTTTATCATAAACTTATCAATAAAAACAAGAAAACTAGTATATCACATCTCGAAGAAAAATATACTTAATAAATATTTTAAAAAAGTTTAGTCGGCTTTCTTTTTCTTAGGAAATAAAAAACAATTCTAATAAGCCTCCTTTGTAAAGAACTGTGGCAATGTTAATTTTGCTATCCCGTAAATAGGGCATATTGTCGTTCTGTCTTTCAATCGTAGCTCGTTATTGACTTTATCAAAAATTTTCAGTGTATGAGATACGGTTGATTGCTTTATGAAAAATCTTAAATATAAATATACCTAATCCTAACCTAATGCAAGCATCCTTAAATTCTTTCCATGCATTTTGTTACCAAGTTTAGCGTTAACTTTTATGTCTATTTGAAGCTTCTTGAATCGGTGTATGGAAAAAGTACCTCTTATTTGAAGGGTGAAGGGAAAAAACAAGGAATGTCACACTTTTTAAAAAAATTTGATATTAGTACCATTTAATAGGTTAATTGTAAACCTAATATTTGCACCATAATGGTAACTAAAGGCTATAACCATCCACGAGATATCCTCAATTAACTCCAAAAAATGTGGGTACTTTTCGTTAATTGTCCTTTTTTCTAAGTATTTTGAAAACCATACTGAAAAACACATGCGAACTTTATGGAATTTAATGTTATTCTAATAAATAAAAAAATTGTTATGTATTTCTAAACACTTATTTGGGCGAAAAAGTGGTGCAAAAGTTTAAAATCCGATTTTCTCGAAACATGTAAAATGTGACATTCCTTGTTTTTTCCTTCACCCTTCATTTAAGCTCTACTTTAAACAAAACCCCTTATTTTGAATAAATAATAAGATACCACTGATAGCTAGAATAAGGACGTAAGTATGCGCAAACCGAAATTGCATTTTTTGATCCAACGTAAAATTTTACTTACTAGACTTGTGCGATAACTGCTAAAACCATCAGGACAAAAAATAGGTGTGAAGGCCTATAAGGTCAGAAACAAACAAGGCTTTCGTAAAAAGTACAGTTGTTCATGAATAAGGTCTTACCAATATTAGACGGATGAGGATTGAGAAAATATTGTTCGGACTGACCGCTCAAACTTTCAGATAGGTATACATTTCTATTAGATCTAGAATGTTTTAATAAAAACTAGGGGATGAAATAAGTTAGCCATTAAAGCATTTTAATTATTCTTAACAATGTACCTTAGTTGATTTTGAACACCCAGTATAACCCACGTAAAGCAATGGGTATTATAATTATCTGAGTAACAGCTAACGACCTTGGTCAAATACTTGTTTGAATACATTAGTGTATTGAAAACTGCTTTAATGATCTCTTTCAGAATTTGTTTTAAGGTAATTAACTTGGAGGAAGTGAAGTTTTAGCAGAACAATGCTTCTTTCGACAAATCTGATAAAAGATTTAAGAGATTAAAGGAGAACTCTTTATATTTAAACCTAATACAGTACTTGGGAAGTATATTGATATATCAGAGAATAAACCACTTAATAAAATAGAAAAAGTATCTAAAGCAATACCTAAGTGAAGGCGCAAAATATCGGCAACATCTGAAGAATATTGAAAATTAATGAGATCGATTCCCAAAAAAGTTGCTGTAATAATGAAAACCAAGGGAGGACTCTCGAGAAACTTGTGAAAGAAATTCTTGTCTCCATATGTTTTCATAAAAAATGGGTAAAACTTTGCAGAATAAAGTTCTATTTTAAGTTTATATTTTTTTATCTAATATACATACATACATATATGACTAACAACTCCTTTTTATCATTTAGTAAGTTTTCAATACAGCATTTCAATATGAAACAATGAATTGCGGAAAGGTTTTATTGTTGTGCATGAAATGACTTCAAATGAACAATATAAGTTTATAGGGATTCCGGATTACGCTTAAAAGGAAAAAATTGGAAGAGCAACAAAAATTTATTTTTCAATATAGGTAGTGATTTCAGTGATTTTGGATATAGGTATTATATCGTTTCAACAATGTCTATAATCGATTGTAAAAGTACTCATTTGATTTGTCCGCTAAATACCTTCAAACAATCGGTATGTTCATCGTCACCCTTAAATTTTGTTCCCTTTTTTAAGATTTTGAAACAAAAAATAGTCATAGGGACTAAAACTGGGTTATAAGAAGAATGCTTTTCAAATTTTTTCGAAGCCACATTCAGGAATCGCGGATTTTGGAAGTCCTGACTTGTAGGTTGGTACATTGTCGTAGAGCAACAGAATTCCTAGCATCTAGTTTTCGCTCTTTTTCACTTTAATAAAATTTCTGAGGCAATGCATTAAATTTGATTACCCTTATTCAGAGAATTAATCGTTCAAATTCTTTGACAATCCCCCAAAACAGTTGCTATTATTTACCCTAGAGAAAGAATTACTTTAAACTTCTTGGGCGGGCTGGAGCTCTTAATACGTTTCTATATCTATTTTTAATTCCACTTATTCTTAAAATCAATCTGATAAACCCAGTTTTGATCTCCGATGACAAGTCGATTGATAAATAAATCTGGTTCTTTTCCACAAAACGCCAAGAATTGTTCATACGTCTCCTTTCAGATGCACGTTTGGAACGCATTTCGCGCTACCTTTTGTCATTTCAAGGGATTCTAATAGATTTCGAAAAAGTGTAGTTTCTGAGTCTCAAACAAGAGATGCTAACTGTCGTCTTTTTAATGTTGCATATTCCGGTACCCAACTATTAGTTTCTTCAATAACATCGGAAGTAAATGTCTACAGACTGACCTGGATGGAGATCATATTCAATGATTCTCGCAAATAGTTGTCTTGGAATAACAATCTTCTCTCTATACAGTCATTATTTCTTTACAAATAATTTTTGGAGCTTTTTCTTGTTTTATTAGAATGTTATAACTGCCCGTATTCGAATTTGTTAATTTTTATACGTGACAACAGAAACTAATAAATATTAGAATTGATCCTGTTACAATTGTTTTATAAACTTTCAATCACGGTACGAAGACATATCGTCAGCAAAGTGACAGAGCGGCGTAATTGCAAAATCTTTGTTTCTAGTTATCAACAATTAAAAGTTCTCAGGTGTGCCAGTTATGTCTTCTTTTTTCTGTTTTCCCTTGGGTTTCTAATGCAATGGAAGTCGTAAGGTCACCATATCATGTGGTGACCTTACAACGATGTGGTGTTATGATATCTAAACTGAAGATAACTGAATATACCAAAATTTGTGGATACATCCCTTTGTCATTTTGCGGACGATATATGATTAAACAAAATATAATAAAAAATTAATATAATTTTTAATTTAAATTTTTTTATAAATTTTTCAATTTTAATATAAACTTAAAAACTGTCTAGTACGGTAATATAAAAACGACCCCTCGTATATTACTCTGTAATAAAAACATGTTTACAGTTAAAAAGTGCTCATTGCTTTTGGTCAAATCTGTATTTAATTCAAAGAAGTTCATTTTAAAAATATTAGTCCGAACAAGCCTCCGAAAGTGGTACGAAGTATGTATGTGGAGTGGTCAAAAGTTCACCAGTTTAAACGATGTAAAGGTTATTTGGAGGGAAGATAAAATTGTTTAACTTATTATTTATGGATCACAACAAAAAAATTGTTGAAGGAAAAAAGAAAACAAAAAAAGCATAATACTTATTTATAATACTTATTGCATTTGTGTATGTAGGTATACATAGAGAATCGTGGTCACATAAATAACACAGTTTGTATTTTTATTTTTCTATACATTTATAACTGTTTTTATTCAAAATTGCATATAAACATTGTTTTATAGTTTTATCAGTAATGTACTCATAAAAAAAATTCTTCTTATATCTGTTGCGTTAGTGTTAAATTGTTGTTTGCTTTTGGAGATACAATCACAAAAACAAGAAATTTTTTTGTTAAAAAGAATTAGGAATCTTTTCTTATGAAGCTTCTACAAATGAAACACATTTGTCCTTAAGTTTTCTCGGAAATTGGTTGTAACATTGCCAAGTTATGATTTTTTCTAGTAATATTTCTTCGCATTTTTTAAAATAGCTCTATCTTTTAGAAGATTCATTCTTTTGTCTTCAAAACTTAACTCTATGTTTATTCTTTACTGCTTTAATCAGTTTACAATGTATAATTGTCAAATAATTCATTTTTATATACAATTTAAAGTGTACGCTCTGTATAAAGGACTTAATGATAAGTTCTCCCAGTCACAATGCCTGAACTTGTTTGTTTGTATGAAATTTTTTATACACTTTTTTGAAATATCATTATTTTAAAACTAAACTGAAAAATATAAAATGCTAAAAATAATTTTTAAAATAAATCCCTTATTTATGTAGTTTCAAACATTTTTTCTTGTAATTAAATTTCGTAACACCTTAAAAGTGTTGAATAAAATTCTTAGACATACTGCAGAGCTGATTAAAATTTATAATTATTTGTTCTTTGGCTGTATTGTTCTCCAAATATAATTTGCTAGATATGTTACTGAAATTATCAAAGCATGAGCTGTATAGTCACCATTACTAATTCGGTATATTCAATAAGCCTAACTACCGAATACGTTTATTTTCAACCCTGAACAACTCTTTCATATAAAAACAATATAGTATAACTCCTACAATGCTGTAAAACAAGCCTTCTAAGTCTAATGATTATTTATTTACCAGAATTTTAAACCACTGCACAGGAATCAAGTGCCTCCTAAATGTAACATTGATGTAAAATATGAAATTTTTATAAGAATTATGTTAAGTAATTTTTATAATACTATATGTATAACATTAACAAAATAAAATTTATAAAATCATGGTCTTTAGTTAACTTAAATTCACATAATAATACTGTGAATTATTAATACTCAAAATTATACATCTCTATGTGGTTAGATTATTTCCACATATAGTGCGAGGAAGACTTAAAAAATCTGCATATAATCGGATAAGTCTGAAAACAATAAAAAGAAAAACTTTTCAAATAATTGAAATATTTAAATT
>JABRWK010000646.1:3429-23100 GCA_013372445.1 Hypothenemus hampei | reverse complement strand
GATTGGTTCTAGTTGTCAAGATACTTAATACATTAATTTTTTATAATTTTTGACAATTAATAACCTATTTATTTAATTAAAAATTACAAATCAGATATAAAGAGTAGTTGAACTGAGTAGTTTCTATTATTTAAGATCCGTTTGACACATAAGAGTCCAACAAATCAAATACAATGATCATAAATTGGAAATTTGTGGTAATCTAGAGCGTGGAAAATTAGTTAAAATTAAATCTAAAACATTAATTGATTTATATATTACTATATTATTATTATTATTATTATGGCATTCTGAGCGACTACTGTTAACTTATTATGTGTCAAACAGATCTTAAATAGTACAAACGACTTACAATTAATTCAACTGATCTTCATTTCTGATTTGTAATTTTTAATCCAATAAACTGGTTATTAATTGTCAACAATTGTAAAAAATTAATTTATTAAATATCTTGAAAACTAGAACCAATTAACAAACTGATTGTAGATTCGGATTCGGCATAATAAATTATGTCAAGAAGCGCTTTTATCTGTTCAGGTCCAAAAGTTGATCGAAATTTGTAAACTTGTGCAACAACTACTAGTTAACATTAGAACAACATTTTGGCCTTATTTTTATAAAATTTAAGTTTACAGAATTTCGTTTAATTACCTTCATACTTTATTTAACCCATAAAGGACTAGCGTTACCAAGAAGTAACGCCAGGAATATCTCGAAAATGACTAAAAAATAACTTCGTTTTTTATGGATTAAGCAATGTTTATTCTCGTTTCTATGGATAATTCTTTTAGACATGACAACTCTGAAAACAGCTAATAACTGTCTTAAATATCAACTAATTTTATTATTAATTAATTGTATGAAAAAAATAGTCAATCGTTTTCGATAATTTTGAATCGTTGTTAATAAGAATTATATGAACTTTGGATACAGGTTTTATGAAAAATAGCATGATCAAATCACTGATTGCCGTAAAGATTTAATTACCTCCCTCTACACATAATATACCTACTATTTCAACATCCATTTCAACTTACCGAGCAAGAGTAATTGTACAAATCATAATATGTAATGCATTAAAAAGTACTTAAATATTTTATAATAAAATAAGTGATACATTGCATTTACATACCTAAATCAAGAACAGGAAAAAACCTCTTCACTGATACCACAGACATTACTTTTTGCGATAGTATTATCTCAGATTTACTATTAGGCGTTAAACTTTAATAAATTTAAATTTTACGAACAATGTTGTCTAATAAGAATTACGAAAAAAGATATTATATACAAATCCTATGGTTGCTTTATTTCGGATCGTAACTTTATCTAATCTTATCTTTGCCTAATGGAGATTTGTTTTGTTTTCTAGTTGAGAAAATCGCGTCTGATAATCCCATTATTAAGGATTACAACTGGATCAGATGGTTATGTATTGCTTGATCTATACAATTATTTATAATAATTAAAGTAGGGCTACCAGGAAACTATATAATTTATTCAATTTAACGGGCCTAGGAATTACCGAAACTTGTTATCAGGTTTTAGCTCACTTGGATTAATCGAAAACATTCATAGTTACTCTGATAAAAACCAATTGACTTATTTGGGTTACCCCCTTTTCAAATTTAAAATCAACTTTTTGAGACTTTTTGACTTCAACACAACGATTAAATGCGTTTGCACCACTTACCCCTCAAACAAAGCGGACACTTAAGTACCCCCGACCACCTGATCCATGAAAGGTCAACTTGTCCTACAAGAAATGGTATTTGAACATAAGATTTTGTTGCATTTCTAGATCACGAATATATCCACGTACTTCAGCCGGATTTTACGATAGAAGAATCATGGCTTTATTTTCTTTACACGGAAACAAATTTAATTATTAACTACTATTTAACTGATGGACACAAAAAAAACAAATGAAGGTACTGCAATACAAACGGTAAACGGATGTTTAATGAAACAACTGCAACACGCACCGCACACCTGTACCTGTCATGAGGTCGGCTGTCAAACTAAACGAATTGAGATTTGTCGTATAGGCAACCAAACATTTCCGTGTTCTGCTTATCTATATAGCAACCAGGCGTCAGTCATATCTTTCGAAAAGGTAGGTGTGAACCAGAGGAGATATAATATGGAATTGCCAATTTCTCCACTAATTACGTGCTATAAAATTCACCATAAATCCTTACATATATGCATGTACATACAGGGTGGCCCATTAGTGCGAAAAAGTCATATCTCGGTAAATATACGGTTTAGAGGCAAACGTTTCATATAAAAATTTTTCATCTTTGAAAGGTGCTTGTTTTAAAATTATTTTCAAATGTACAGGGTTTGCCATAAAAATGTAGCAGTACAAAATTTTTTTTTATGGAACTCCATTTTTAATTGCATTTTTGGATTTCTCGTTAAATTTTAAGGCTAGTTTATATACAGCATTTCATGTATGTACCATTACTGTACTAAAATGTACCATTTCCGAGTTATTCTGGAAAATTCGAAAATTTTGACAGCTGCACGCTTTCACGGAAATCGGTGTTGTTCCCTAACCATTGTGAATTTTGTACTCAAATTTCTAGGGCTCCAAAAGGACTTAGTAATAAGCTACAGTTTGACGTATTTGAATTTCAAAAAAAGTCTTTCACAACTCCTGAAATATGCCTCCGAAGTTGCATGACTTCAAACCTCAATAACTCGCTTATTTTAAATGGAATGCCCCAATTTTCATGATGGCATCGTATTCAAAATTCAAAAATCTATCATTTCTTCTTTTTATTTTTTGTTTTTTTATTTTTTTTTTAATTTTATTTTTGAATTCTGAATACGATGCCGTCGAGAAAATTTGGGCATTCCATTTGAAATAAGTGAGTTATTGAGGTTTGAAGTCATGCAACTTCGGAGGCATATTTCGGGAGTTGTGAAAGACTTTTTTTGAAATTCAAATACGTCAAACTGTAGCTTATTAAGTCCTTTTGGGGCCCTAGAAATTTGAGTACAAAATTCACAATGGTTAGGGCACAGCACCGATTTCAGTGGAAGCGTGCAGCTGTCAAAATTTTCGAATTTTCCAGAATAACTCAGGAACGTTGCATTTTAGGCCTAAGGCAATTTACATAAAGTGACTTTAAAATTAAAAATAGGGGGTTCCATTTAAAAAAAAAATTTTTGTACTGCTATACTTTTATGACGGACCCTGTACAACTGAAAATAATTTTAAAATTTACACCTTTTAATAATCAACAACTTTTATATGAAACATTTCCTTCTAAAACGCATATTTACTGAGATATCGTAATTTAGCGCACTAATGGGCCACCCTGTATATTTCACTTTTTTTCACAACCTCTCTTTTTTCAATTTTGTTTACTTTTTTCCGTTTTGAAAAATTCCTCAGATTGGTTATTGACAAAAAAAAGGTGATAATGTATGAATCTGCGTATGCATCTTTTTGAGACTTGTATTAACCTAAAAAGGGGAGGAACGATGAAAAATCTGGTATTGATTTAAGGTTCGGTGTAAATAAAGTCAGTTCTATATTAATTATAGTGAAAATACTTATTAGAAAAATCTAATAGAAGATATGACATCTTGTTAAAAATGATAAATATATATTCCCATCTTTAAAAACAAAAATTCAAAAGATTACAGTCTTATGACTAGGGCCGTTGTCTACCTAAAGATACATGTAACATGTGTAAAATCAGGTGAAATAATACAGGGGGTGTAGATATTTCCAAAAACTACTGTGGTTTGCGTTATTATTAACAGTAGGTTGTGCTTGCAATTCATCATTTTGCGTCTGTATGTTTTGAAATTGTTCCACGCGACTAGCAGCTATTAAATCTGATTTTTTAAACAATTTTTCGTTGGCTTTTTGTTGCAAATCGTTGAAAATATCTCGCAATACTAGCCTTAAATTGTCATTTGAACAGTAGTCAAATTTGTTGCGTTCTTCTTCCTCTCTTCGTTCTCTGTCTTGTTTCTTATATAATTCACATGCTTTACTCACACCTAAAAAAGTATTATATAATTACATATACCGCCTGACCAAATTATGGAATAAATTCAATTAAAACCTACCTTTCTGTAAGCAATACTGCATATAATTTCTACTTGCATGTCTCAATTTAGCCAAATAATCTGGCATAGCACTTTTCGCAACCCATGTGGTAACTGAAGCTGGAATATTCACTCCGGGATTGTCAAAATACGTTAAACTAAATTCAATTCCTTGTTTGAAGAAAAAATTAATTTGTATTAATAGTTTTAAAATCTATATTTACCAGGTTTCTTCATTTCTTCATATGGCTTAATAACCATACAGGACCAATAATCTTCTACCCTATATTTATCAGGATATTTAGGGAATTTGGGATACTCAGTGGTCTTATTTATAATAATTATTATTTTAGCATCTTCAAATATTTTGTAACGCCTATTAAATACATAGTCTCTATTCACAAATAATCTCTATAAAATCCCACAAAAACTATGATTAAATTTTCAGTTAAATATTACTTACAGGCCATTGCATTTCCCAATACAATATATCACTATTTGATTCACTTTTCGGATCCCGTTCTCCTATTTCTAATTGAATTGCTGTTGTATCCCATTCCTTACGATAATCAGTATCTACTTGGGTATTCAAGAAATCTTCAGCTGTGACGTCATGATATGAACCGTAAACTTTATATTGGAACAGGCCCTCACCGTGAGGTCGTCTCCACACAACCAAATCATCTTTTTCAATAAATGGCATCCAATCGTCATATGATTTATTTGTAACACCTCCAGTGCCACACTGTGAAAATAACGATTATTTGAGGAATGTTCATTCAAAACCATCTCCACTTAAAGTAATTTAGAGAAAAATGAGAAAAAATGTTTACTTCTAAAACCTTTAAAATTAAAATATAATTTATTTAAAATTTCATGATCCCTTAAGCATACATGGACTTTAAAAAATTGAATAGTCTAGACGAAAAACAAAAAAACCAAATGGATATGTCTAATGAGTAAAAAAACATCAAAGCAAAAAATGAAATATATCTGTATGGCATTGTCTTCTTCGGTACAATTACATAAGTTCAGTTCTGCTTCTCTCCTCTCACAATCAGTGTTTTTCATCTTGACTTTTCAGAGATATGTCAGTAAAGAAAATAAATATAAATTATATAGGGTAAATGTGCCTTAAATCGGCCTTGCCCGCTTGTCGGCGACTTTCAAACACAACTCTATAATTATATAGTATATCTACAAATATATTTATATATAGATGTATTATTGTAGAAATGCCATTAGGTGGCCGACAACTGGCACATTTACCCTATTAGTAGATTTTTATTAGTATAAACGATTCTCTGAAATAATTTTCAATGGTGGCTATACCTAATTTTGACTCAAAGATTAATGTTTACGTGTAAATTACGAGACCTGCGCGGTTTTAAACCAATTTGAGGTTGTATTTTGATGTAATCACAATTTAATATAAAATAATATTCTATATAACAGCTAATTCATTTTTCACAAAAGTTGGAGATGTTTGGTTTTCTATAAACGCATGTCCTTTAGTGATAATTATTACAAATAGAAATTTACTTGACAAAGATTGGTGTTCCTATCTGATTTTTGTCCTTTGGCACATTCCAAACACATTGTTGCTTCCTTTAGAGTGTTTATATAAGTCAAGTCCTCTAAATGCGATTGGAACTCTTCATCTGCTATTCGCCTTTCTTCCCAATTATATAGAGATACTCCTAGAAAAAATCTAAATCAGAAATGAGATAATTAAAATGATAGAATTGTACCTAAAGCACCAATAATAAATTCCCGCCCATTTCTATGTAAACTAATTCTTAAATGCTTCAAAAACTCTTTCAACGCCTTCTCTTCCCACCATTTGGAATAGTGGCACAACATTTGTTGACCTCTTCTGACTCTCTGTGCCAAAATAAATTCGCACTGTTGAGCCCACATTTTCAAGGTCTTCTCAGGGCTAGATTTCAGAAACAAATTCTTTTTATAGGACTTCACCTTTTCAATGAATATTTCAATACGCTCTTTCAAGTTTTCACCATTTTGCCAATGAGACAGTTGCCGTCTTATACTTAAATTAGCTTTTACCAACAAACCTTCGCCGGTTTTGTCCCCTATTACGTTTCTTAGGTTATGCTGTGGAGGTACAAAATTTTGAACGTTGGAAAATCTACGTGCGTACATGGTAACGGGTATTTTTATAATCTTTAACTCGTGAAAACGGGTTTAATGAAGATGAATTTGGAATGAATGCGAAAAAATACATTCAAATTATTCGATAAACATGACTATTTTCAACTGGAATTTTGGCTATATATATATATGTCGAAGTTGTCAGTTCTAAGTCTTACCAGAGACAAGAATGACATATGTCATGAACAATGAGAAGCATTGTCAATAGGATTAATTTTACTTTAAATTTAAGGACATTATACATAAGTCGTTGCATGTAAAACCGGAGATATCAAAGAACTATTTAGCAACAGGCAAATAATTGTTTTGTTTATATTAAGGAAGTTATCAATAAAATAAAACATTGCACTAAAAGTATCGATATAAACAATATAAATAGTCTTTCCCAATTAATATAATATATTCCCTATAATGTATTATTAAAACTGTATTTTTTATTTTATTATTGAAATTATTAATTAAAAATTGATTAGAATATATCGATATTCCACAAAATCGAATCGTATCGAACATCTCTAGTTATATAACTGACTAAAAATTGAATATGACTCAATGTCACTAAAACCTACACTGCTCGTAAATTGATATGTTAGATTATTAAAACTAGTATATTTATCATAAGATTGTTTATATTAAACATTGTATCTGCAAATGTAGTGTAAAATTAAATATTTAATATTATGGCTAATTAATGTTGTAAAAGAAATACTCTTTAAAGCTATGATTGTAGAAATGAGCCTACAATTGCTGAAGCATCCTCAAATGCAATTTGGGGCTACTACATTTTTTGCTAAACAACACAAGGGGGATACGTGTGGAAGTAATGGATTACCATTGACGCCCAATTCAATAATAATAGTAGGAAGAGCCCAAATTTTAAAAACGTTTAATTGCAAATACCTATGTCAGTATTTGGACGTTATAAGAGGAAAACATGGTAGGTAATATTTTAGGTATTTTGGTGAAACTTGAAAAATTCACATTTACAGAAAGAACAATAGTCGTGTCTCAATATTGTGGAGAACCTTTGGTTAGTTGTATTGAAAAAAGACCATTTGATTGGCAGGAGGTCAGACAAATTGCTTTTCAATGCATTGGAGGCTTGCAAGTTTTACACAAGAAGAAAATCATACACAGAACTTTAAGCAATGAAAATATACTGCTGCAAGCCAACAATGAAATTAAATTATTCAATTATGGATTGTATCATATGTCAGATGCCGGATCCTTAGTTTCTTTTCCTATTTTGTAAGTTTGTATTAGTTTATAGGTTATGTCAATGTTATGTTGTTGACTATCACAGTCGATTGAATAGTTAAGTAAGACTCCGTGGCGCAACGGTAGCGCGTCTGACTCCAGATCAGAAGGTTGCGTGTTCAAATCACGTCGGGGTCATAGACTTTTTTTTAATGACCTTTATTCTTTATTTATTTATTATTTTTTTAAATAATATTCTAGGCATGTGCTGTATACCGCACCAGAAGTATTTTTAAATGGTCTGAGTAATTCAATTGCGGACCCTAAATGTGATATTTGGTCATTGGGTATCTGTTTGGCGGAGCTGATTCTAAATAAATTATTGTGGAGCTCTTTAAAACTAGGCCAAAGGATCAGAAAAGTTTTGAGTATGCTGCAGGCCAGCACTTCGATTTTAGAGAAAATTGCTAGGGAGCACAATTGCCTTGAACGTTATTTGGTAATATATATTGTTTTTACCTGCAGTGTGGGCGGTCTGTAATGTTTTAATTTTCTATGATTCGATGCATTTTCCAGGACTTTTCGTTTTGAATTTTTACAGAACAATATAATTCAGATTATTACATAGCTTTTTTTAAGAAGAAAGTGACTTTTCAACGAGTTTTTTTTTGTGTAGCAATTAAATGTTTCTTCAAATTGATTGATGGCTAAAATGTAAAATTAGAAGTCGCAGAAAGTGCATCAAACCTTTTTCTTCTTTATTTGTGATTAGGATTGAATAGTGTTTTGAGATATTTATATAATTTTCATAAAAAATAAATTGTTTAGCTTTTGGGTTTTACCAAAGATTTTTTAGAGCATACCGGATGACTTGAAAGACTTGATTGAAGCATGTTTAAATGTCCACCCAAATAAAAGACCTACATGCGAGGAATTATTGATAAAACCTTGCTTCGACTCGTTGAAACCTAAAGACATGGCAGAGAAAAATGAAGACATTTATAGACCCTTTCAAATTTTTACTCTTCACGAGTTTTATCACTGGTGGCAATTAGCCGGTGGAGATGTCCCGCAAGAATTAAAAAAACAAGGTTTAATAAGGTCCACTCCACCTATTTTATCTATACCTAGGCAAGAGAACACAGCAAGCAACATAGAGAATTTATTAAATATGCTTCTTTTTTAGTTTAGTACTAATTGAGGGAACAATCCTGGGCCAAGACCGTAATCCTGCAACTCTGTACGATCCTAGAATAGTGAAAATGCCCTTGGACACACTGTATCAGCGTTTCGCACACATTCCTTTTCAAGTTTTCTATCCTTTGATTCACAGTCAATCTGATATAATAGAAAAATCGAATCCTCCTCCTTATGATGCAACAGGATTACCTTTGATTATTAAGGAACGAGATCCAGAATATCAGTTGCATAGAGTTATTTTGCTACGGAGACTTTTACATGTAACTTTCTTTACTTTAGTTAATATTTATCTTTTTTAAACTGGCTTTTCCAGGGGTATCCTTTCACAAGTGATTTAATTGTTGATGAAGCTAAAAAAGACATTCCTCCTTTGTTGCGTGGAGAAATTTGGGCAGCATTATTAAGTGTACGTTCTAACTATGCCACGGAATATATGAGAATTGATAAATATACTCATACAAGTACAGATCGTCAAGTAAATGCTCTGCTTACTAGTTTAAATGACTATTTGTTAATTGTCTTTTTCCAGATTGAAGTAGACATTCCTAGATGTCATCAGTATAATGAGCTTCTGTCTTCTTCGGAAGGCCATAAAAAATTGAAACGAATTCTTAAAGCATGGGTCTACAAGAATTCCCAGTACGTTTACTGGCAAGGACTCGATTCCTTGACGGCCCCTTTTTTGTTTTTGAATTTCAACGATGAAGGTAACAGCAGTTTTATATAACAAACTTATGTTAGGAAGAGAAGAGAAAAACATTTTTGAAACATCTAAAAGATTGCCTATAGGCAAAGTTATGTGGCAAATTTAGTTGCATTGATAAAAGGTTGCAAAGAAAATTGTTCACAAATAACAATTCGTCATTTCTCTGTAACAATATTTTTGGTTCAGAAGATTCCATCATGTTGTAGTCAATGTTTCGTCCTTAGCCTAATAAGAAATGAGCAAATTAAGGCAGTGTATACTAATTATTTGATTTGTTCCAAACATTTGCGCTCGAAATTACTGTCCATACCCAATAATTGCTAGCCTAATTGTTACATATTTCAAATTAAAACGGTCTAAAAATAGTTTAGATGAAACTGAAGACCACTCATTCCAATTATTTAACAAAAATCTATCATCACCATTTCTTGTATATTATAAGTGAAACAAAGGGTACGAATTAATTTTTAAGAGTATAAGCGGTTTAAGCGCCATTCTATTGTGAGATGAAGAAGATTTGTAACATCTAATAGAATATAACATACATGTAGAACATCATCAAAGACTGAAAAGAACTAGGCTATTAAAGAGATAGAAGGAATATTAGTGAATTTGCAATGAAAAATAGCCACAATCTGTCCATATTAAGAACCTATCAACCTTCTACAATGTTTATTTTTTTGGCAGATTTTGATATTTGTTTTTGTTGCGAGTGAATAAACTTTCTTTTTTGGATGTGATCATCTAAAGACTTATTTCTATGGGCTTAAGTTTCAAAAAGTACTATTAGGGATTTTTTTAGAAAAAAATGATGAAAATTTCTTCTTAGGGTTGTCTAAAATATATTTATATCAATTTATTACTCTACAGTCTAGAATATTGGGTATTCAAAAAACTAGTCACTCTTATTTTGGTTGTTTACATTATATTAGAGAAAAAATTTCCGACGTAGATTACGAAGTACAAAAAGGAAAATAAAAAAACTGTAAAACATAGACACGCCAATATTATCGTCAGAATTATTTTTCAATAGGTCAATTCTATGATTTACCTCAAGACTAACCCACTTCAAGGATTCACCTATGATAATTTCCTTGTTAGCTCTATGATCGTCTTATGTGAGTAATCTCAGATTGTACCCGTAAGGCACGCAGCAATGGCGGGTAACTACAAAAAGAAAGAAAAAAAATTAAATGCCACCATTTATTTCCTTTATTTATATGTATATTTATTATCTTTTAATATCTTACCTATCACACCGCTGAACTAAAATAATAATTACGGTTCCTCCCATTTATTTGCAGATTAGATCGCTATATTAGACCACCTATAAAATTATAAAATAGATTCTAAAATTTTAGTGTCATTCTTAAGAATGAATCGTCTATGATAAATAGTACCATCACTTCCAAAAATGCAACTTGTAGTTGTATAAATGATAGGATGATAGCTGATAAAATGTATGAAACTAATAGAAAACCAAGAAAAAGTATACCACTTACCATATCAAAATGAATACAAAAAATTGATGCCTAATACATTTTATAAACCAGAAATGAAGTCTTGGAGTATTTTTTTTCGTAGAGGACGGAAAAATAAACACACAAAATGGATGTAAATATACATATAGAATAGGATATTTGCGGGAATAAGTTTACCTTCCCAGAATAAACTGACGTGCCTGTTTTTTAGAAAAATGCTTATTGTCTGAAAGTTATTTGATCCAGTGGTGCACAAAATGCACCGCTGGCTAAAAGGCGATAAAGAACATAAAAAAAATACAGTGCTTAAAAATGTTAAGAATCTCGCCAAATATTTAATATAAAAAATAAAAGAAAAATGATATATCAATATTTTATGCAATTGATTGGCTCAGACGAAAGAATGGAAAAGTACACAACCCCTCGATTTTTTTGAAATAGCTAAATACAGATATTAATACGTGTATATGAACTAATTTTTAAATTGTATTCTAAATTAAGTCTTTGAACCAGTAAGTTTATTAAATAAACAAAAAAAAATAAATAAATTAAATTAAATTTTGACCTGTTGGTTGGTACATCTTACCACTGTAACAATATACAGTTTATTCTTTGATTTATAAAGGGTGGGTTACAATTTTTGGTATATTTAAGGTCTTGGAGGGTAGAATTTCTATGGGAATCGAGTGAGCATTTAAAAAAAAATATTCTAAATAAGGTAGACATAGGCTAACGGCCCAATATAACACCATAAGTGGAGTAACCGGTGACATTGATATCAGTTTAAAAGAAGCAAATCTCTGCAAAGTTCATGTGTCGAACAATTTCTGGAACCAGATATTACGTTGCAGCCTGTAGTTGACTAGAAAATTACATTTCTAGACTACATGGGCGTCTCTGCAGTCTGAATTCTGAGATATAAGCGATACTATCTTGTGATTTACGGATTAGTGTTCCATTAAAATGCAAGTTATCGTTCTTAATTCCGTTTTGCGTAAATTAAAAAGTTTAATTGTTTCCATTCAAGACAAGATGTAGAGGCATTTATCTGTTTGAAATCCATATGTCACACAACTCATTCTTGACTGGCTCTTGCTTCTGGTTTTCACAATGAATGTAGCAAGTCTAAATGCTCTCATCGTGAGCTGATGTATATGTGGGATTATTATCCATTTTATTTATTTAACTTCAAAATTTAACATTAATAGCCAATCAATGAGTTCACCGCTCATCCGCCCTCCGTCACATCCACACACTTTCTACTAATTGTCCTCTTTTCCTTTTCCTTTTTCATCCTTTTTTAACTATGGGGAAGTACCCGATAGCTAGCGTCTTAGGAGCGGCAGTAGCAGCGATCTCATTTGACAGTTTTCCCCCACATAGGGATCTGTCAATCGACTTGTCATTTCTTAACTCTAATAATAACACAACAAACAAAACTTATTACTAATATTCTCCGACATATAAAAATTATTCCCTGGCGATTCTGTTTCGCATACACTGTCTTTTATTTAATCGTAAAACGACGTTTTCTTGAGGAAAACTTTCATATATCCATCAGATTAATTGTTTGAATTGGAGTGCTTTTAATTATATAATATTAATTTCAATATGAAAAAAAGTATTTTTTGTTAAGCATAACAAATAAATAGGTGTAAATTCCTTTCTACATAAAAAATTAGATTTAATTTAAATACATATCAGGAAGTCTACGTTATTTTAATACTCTGGGGCTCTGAGGTCAAAATACATGTAGTTCTACTAATGAGCAAGATGAAATTTTATTACTTGATATTCTAAGAAATGTTTTATTTTTCCAGCAAAAGCTTTCGCTTGTTTATCGAATTTCGTTCCGAAATTCCTCTACAATTTTTTTCTCAAAGACAACTCAGCGGTTATCGAAGAATATTTGTGCAAATTTTCTCAACTAATTGCTTTTCACGATCCGCAATTGGCGAACCATTTACGAGATATTAATTTCTATCCTCAGTTATTTGCCATCCCATGGTTCCTGACCTTATTTTCGCGTTAAGTTTTTTCTTTTTATTTTTTTGTTTAGACTTTTTTTTTATTCTTTGAATTGCAGATGTATTTCCTTTATATAAAATTCTACATTTATGGGACAAATTGCTGTTATGCGATTCTTCGTTTCCCATTCACATAGGACTGTCTATACTAACTCAGCTACGTGACAGACTGTTGACGTCAGGCTTTAATGAGTGCATACTACTATTCTCTGATTTACCAGAAGTAGATATAGAAAAGTGTGTAGCTTTATCAAGTTGCACATATGAAAACACTCCTAAAAGCATTACTAGCCGAGAACATGAAAATGAAGTTTATCATAAAAAATCTAATTTAGTATGGAACTTTATTTTTTTAAATAAAGAATATTTTATACCTATAACTCAATTTTAGGATATTACAGGTGTCTCGTTGAACGAGTTAAAGAATGAGCTATGCCCACGGATAAGCGTTAGAGATGTAGCAAATATATTGCTAAAAAATCCACATAAAATGTTGCTAATTGACATTAGGAACACCAGAGCGTAAGAAAATTTTTCATTTTTCTTATTATCTCATCTCATCCGAAAATCAATATTTCAGATATAAAAGATGTTCGGTAGTTAATAGTACTCATATACCATTTTCAAGTGTGTCCTTTACTGAAAATATTATCGAAAATGTTGGAAGAGACAGTGATCTGTTAAAATCGAAAGGTGAGAAAATCGTGGTCGTAGTCGGAGACGAAGAAACCGATCTTGAAACGGTGAGTAATAAGATACATATGCATATGCATATTTTACAATAATTGTCGTGGATATTAGCATTTGTTTCAGAATATATCTATATACAACAATGTTTTTTAATTGGCTGAAAAGCAAAAATTTTAAGGTTTATTTTTGACTTGTACTGTGCTGTTATGTAAAAACGCAAATGAATGTACGTCGATAAGGAATTAGTATATTATTCAACGAGTGTAAAAGTACGCCATTAAACATTTCTGCGACTCGTCCTGCAATTTTCATTTTCATGTTTAGTGGCTCTTTTTCACGAGTTGAATTCCATACTTTATCTACGACCATCGACCATGGTCACTACCATGATCATAGGTATTAAAATCACTAAAAGTGTTGCCAATATAAAATCGTGACACTTTAAAACTAACTAAAGTCATTATTCAAAATGGTGGGAGAACTGTGGAATAAAGTGCTACTTTATCCACTGCGAGCACTTTATTCCACAGTTCCCCCACTCTTTTTTCACTGTCGTAAAATGCTTTACTTTTACGATTGAAAACTATTGAAAAAGAGGTTAATTATAATTATTAATTATTATAATAATAATAATAATAATAATTATTATTATTATTAATATTATTCAATGGTCGTAGATAAAATTAATTTTTGGTCCTGAAAAATGATTACACTGACTTTAAAGATGTCATTGTTCAATATTATGTCCTTATGATGATTAGAGGCTTTTCTATTTTAATAATTAGCGTGACAGTTATATAAAAATATTTTGTATCATAAACGCAACGTAGAACTGGTATAGTAAAACTGCCGGGAAAGACGAGAATGAAGCTCAAAAAGCTCAAAACATCTTTGAAAAATTGAAAGAATTAGTTTTTCTTGTTGCAAGCCATTTGATTGTGATGAAATAATTTTAGATCGGAGTTTGTAGGAAACTTTAGGAATTGGCTCATATTTGGCCTTTTTAAATCTTGCAAATTTAAAGTCGTTTTTCTTCAAATAGTAAATTTTACAATTTTATAATAAAATGAAGGTTTAGAATTTTAATAAAATTAATTTCGTTTTAATAAATTGACCAGAAGAAGATGTCAAATAGTAATTAAAAAAAAACATATTGTGCACGAAAGCTTAATTTTCAGTTATACTGAGAAAATAAATAAAATAAATCGATTTATACATGTGTTAATAACGTAGATTTTCAGTTTAAGGCTTTATTCTGTCTGTCAAAATAAACCCAACAGAGAAGAAAATATCCTAAGATATTTAAAATGATATAACTTAAAAGTATTTGAAACAATTAGATGTATTCCACATTTAAAAAAAAAAAAATGTTAAAAGTTTTTTAAAATTAAATTATTTTATATCACGTCTAGTTTGCGTGAAATCGACAGTACAAATCAGCACCGCGCTGTCCGTTTTATTCAAGATCACGGTTATCAACTGTATAATGTCATGTGCTTTTTAGAAGAGATTCATATTGAATTTCAATCAATACATAAATATATAGTTACTCTTGTTTGTAGTTTCTAATTTCTTTCGGATTAGTTAATAACAAGACAGGGAAAACATTTTTTTTCTAGAACGATTTAGTCTGAAAGGAACATTTATCACAGATAGTGTTTATAAAGAAACATTGTGATAGTTTTACTAATTAAAAAACGAGTTTACAATACATATCCACTTCAATTGTTTTACAATAGATATTTTAACATTATTTAAATGGTTTTGCAGTTTCCAAAATTCCTGCTACAATGCAACATCAGTAAAGTTTGCGTTTTGCATGGAGGCTTTAATAAGTTCCTCGAGTTGCCTGCCTCCTTGTCCATTCCTTGTGCCTCTGTTGGCGACCCTTCTGAGCGTCAACGTAATTAATCTTATTGATTTATTATTGTGATATTTACCTTTGCTTAGGTATTTATTGTTTTTATTCTAATATATTAGTACAGTGACCATATTTAGATTTGGTGAAAAAAACTTACAAATTGTATTTTTTTTCCACTCATGTTATTATAAGTTCAAATTTCATATAATAAAAGATCATTTTAATTAATAATTAATTAATTAATTGAATAACTCATTTATAATCAGGCTTGAATCGATTTGGGTCTGGTTTATAGTGTATTTCCTTTTTTTTACCTAGTTTCTTTTTTTAATTTGAATGATGGTCTAAACTTAAAAACAATACTCGAAGCCGTTTATATAATTGATCCTACTGGTGTATTATGTATAAATAACATTATTTTTAATTAATCTTAAGTAGAACATGTAAAAGTTCAAACCAAATTTATACCATTTGTTTCAAAGTTATAACTTTTTAATGCTCAATTGAAACCTACAGATCATTAATCATAAGTATATTTCACTTTTTAAATGAAAAAACGTATTTTTTTTAAATTTCAATTGCTTCGCTTGTAGTTTTCTAATTTCATCATCTAACATGAAAGTCTTATATTATGATTCTGCTCTATACACTTGTACTGTAGTGCATACAATCCCAAAAACAGATTGAAAAACAAACTTAGAAGTTTACAATAGTTTGTAGGAAAGAATGACAGATTATTCTCCTATATTAAATCGCTTGATTTATATACACTGTTCAGCATTGTGTCCACTCCATTGATTCTAGGATTGAAAATATAAAAATATTTGTCATAATTCGAACGTCTTAATGAACAATCTTTCAAAATTAGCATTTTATTAAAGTTTCTCTGAGAAAATATATTTTAAAAATGATAACAAATGCAATACACCACATTTATACATAACAGAAAACAATTTATTTTAAAATTTTTTACGCTTTACGTAGACGTTCGCTTATAATTTCTTCCAATTTGATCGAATCAGCGGCAAATTTTCGAATACCATCGGAAAGTTTGTCGGTCGCCATTTGATCCTCATTCAAGAGCCATCTAAATTTCGCTTCAGTTAATTCCAAACGTTCTAGCGTTTGAGTTTTAGCCGTTTCTGGGCTTAATTTTCGAGGAAGTTTTTCAGTGCTTGCTTCTAATTCTCCTAAGAGTTTAGGGCTGATGGTTAGCAAGTCACAGCCGGCCAATGCTTTAATTTCGGCTAAAAAATATTCTCATTAGTATTGCGAAAAATTGTTAAGTGTAGTTTAGTTACAAGTATTTCGGAAAGATGCTCCCATAACTACTGTTTTGTAATTAAATTTTTTGTAGTAATTGTAGATATTTGTCACTGAGATGACTCCAGGGTCTTCTTCACCCGAATAACTTTTCTTGTCTGTGTTAGCAACATACCTATAATTAACAGAAACCTGAATTCTATTACAATTCAAAATACTTGTTTGCACCTACCAATCAAGAATTCGGCCAACGAAAGGAGAAATTAGAGTGACTCCAGCTTCAGCACATGCAACAGCTTGAGCAAAATTGAACAGTAACGTTAAGTTACAATGAATTCCATATTCGGACTCCAGAATTCTGAAAATTAAAATTCGTAACTGCACTCCCGTAATTGGTTTTTCTAATTAGTTTTATCGTACTTGGCTGCTTGAATGCCTTCCCATGTGGATGCCAATTTAATCAGTATTCTATCTTTGTCAATGCTCCCATATTCCTTGTATAATTGTATTATTTTCCTGGCTTTGTTAACGCTTGCTTTTGTGTCAAAGGATAATCTATAAATGGAAAAATTAAACTTCTCTTTGAGCTGATGTGATGAATAATTATTTTTCATTTTTGGGACCACTTAAAAATGTTCATTTACGTAAGCAAACACGCCAAATTATCTAAGATAACACCTTACCTAGCATCTACTTCAGTGGAAACTCTGCCAGGTACAATTTTTAAAATTTCAATGCCAAAAAGAACACACAATATATCCATGGCATTTTCAAGCTTTTCTTCAGATTTAAAATTTCCATTCGCTACGTATTTGACTGCTTCATCAATAAGACGACTGTATTGAGGAATATTGGCCGCTTGAAGAATCAATGAAGGGTTCGTAGTAGCGTCTGTAGGCTTGTAAGCCTTCATAGCTAAAGAAAGAATAACATATATATAGCTTAAATAATTCTATTCAGTTTTGAAAGGGATTTTCAATATTTTGAGTGACCTTGTAGTGTAACTAAACATAGGTCAACTCGATAAATACATATGTATTTTTGTGAAAATTTAGTATTTCTATCTACTTTTGATATAATGAAAAGGAAATTAATGTTATTTCCAAAAAACAAGACTCTAATTAAAGGAGGATCTTTTACCTTCAAAGTCTCCAGTATCAGCAACCACTGTAGTGAAGGCTTTAAGCTGTTCCAACGTGTTCGACATCTTGCTTCTTTTACACTGAGGATCTGCCATCAGTTATCAAAAAATATTATGCAAAGAATTAATGAGACAGGCGCTATTCACTCGAATGATAACGCGTTTTTTTCGATAACGAAGTATTCCGTGGACATACACACGCAGGGTTATCGCTTTCACCTTCGCTTAACTTCAAGGAGGACATTTAACAAATTGGCGCGGCGGTTCTTTTGAAAAACCACCTGTTAAGTCATGTTATTATTCAAATTAAAAAAAAACAAAAAGCCGTCAATTAATTTCGAAAAAAAACCATTTTGTAGCTTGTCTAGTTTTAAGGGGCCAAAGAGAAATTTAGTAGATGTCAAGATGACATACTGAGATGAAAAAGGGAGTAACAGCCAGTTTACCTAAAAAGAAGAAGAATAGGATTAAAACGGAAATGTCAAAAGCTAATAATAATAATAATAATAATAATAATAATAACGATTTCCACTGGTTGCACTCTTTGGCACTGAGTGTATTTCCTTCCTTTATTACTGAAGGTATCAGAGGTGGATGGAGATACACTGAGTGCCGAAAAGTACAGCCAGTGGAAATCGCTATTAGCACAGTATATACAGTAGCGCAACTCCACCCAATTTTTGAAGCAAATAGGTGTATTTCATTATTAATTATTAACATGAAAGAAATTGATTGTCTACATAGCATCATTGGTTGGTTGGGCCATATTTTCTACCTCAAAATTTAACAGGGAAATCCGTAAGCGCTTTTTAAGGGACGACCTGACAGTGCTTCTAGAAAATGTTCGTCTTGCAGTAAGGCAGCAAATGATATTACGTTATGATGGTTGTCCTGTCCACTATCGTCTGACAGTTTCTGGATGAACATTTTCCTAACAAATGGATTGGAAGATCAGGCCCAATTTCTTGACCAGCGCGAAGCCGAGACCCGAGCTGATACCCGTAGATTATTACGTGTAGGATCATATAAAACAGTTACTTTATGTCATACCAATCCGTACAAGGGAAGAATTTTGCGAACGAATAATTAACGCAGCCCACAACATACAACATACTCTGATAACTAGAGTAGTAAAATCCCAACTTAGAAGGTGCTACCGTGTTTGTATACGGAATCAGGGCCTCTATTTTGAACAAGGTTTGTAGAAATTAAGGGTTAAATTTAAATTTTAATAAACTAAACATTATTATTATTTTTTGACTGATTATTTGTTACCGTTTCTGGGACATTTTCATTATTCCTGCAATTTTTTTGGGATACGCCAATGATTTGTTGAACATGTAAAATCTCGTTAGATAGCTGTTGAAATGAAGAAATTTTTAAAATAATTTGCACGCATATTGCCTTGAATTTTTTTGAAAATAATTCGTATGAAGTTTAGGTAGCCTAACTGCGAAAATTAATTTTTAAAAATTTTTGCTTAAAATCTTCACATAATCGAAATGTTTCCGGAGATTTTCCATTCCATACGGATAATCATAGTATTTGGCAAGTAATCGAATGGCAAAAGTAAAAAAATTCAAGGATTGGTTACGGTACGCTTTAGGTAAACCTACAGTTTTGAGAAAAAAAGAAAAAAAACATATTTTTGGGCTTCTTAGGACATTCTCTAACAAAATAAATATGGATCATTTTCATTTTTTTTTTTCGTTTTTTTTTATTTTTTCAATTCTTAACTGTCTTACGGGACCGTGGAGTGCAAGGGGGTGCTGGGTGGGGTAAAATAACATCTAGTAAGTAAAGAATATCAAATATATTGCAATCAAAATACAAATCCACAGAAGAAATATTCATTTTAATCT
>JABRWK010000645.1:0-14437 GCA_013372445.1 Hypothenemus hampei | reverse complement strand
CTTCTAGCGATTTCAATAAGGTATACCTTTTTTAACTAGAAAAGACAGGGCAAACGATTTTTCTAGTCTAAAATGACATACAGGGTGGCACAAAAAAATTGTAGCGGTTTAAAGGGGCTGGAAGCGTCACTAGTGGCGCCCTCTAGGAGATAGACCTAAATCGTCGACAAATTCGAATTTCTCGTCCCAAAAATATCCTCTGTACCAAATTTCATAAAATTCCATCGAACCTATCGAAAGATATTAAAGAAAAAGTAATTTATTTTTTCAACTTTGACACTCTGTAGCTCCTTTAGCAGTCACTTTTGAGCATATGTTTATAAGCATTTTCTTCATATTTTTGATCATAGAATTCGCCCGTAAAATATTGCCCCTTAATTTCCGGACACCCTGTATGTACCTTTCTATCTTCCTCTAGCGATTTTCCCAATTAACTTAAATCATAATTAATATCCCAACTACACGTCATAATTGTTAAATCGACTTACAAATAATAATAATTATAATGATTTTTATGAAAAATAATACTCCCGTATTTTTCCATAAATACTATCAATTAATCCACTTAATCCTGAAGTAAGAATTAAAGTACATATTCCGTCCTATATCAATAACCTCTGGAGTATGTGGGTTAAACCTAAAATATTTAAGAAGTTTTAAGCAAAAAAATATCATTCTCTGGAAATATTTCGAAAAATTTGGATTTAATTGATATAGGTACATAGTATAAGTAGGTATGTAGTCAATTTTTTTATACAAAATGATTGAATATTATTTTCAACAAGAATCAAGCTACTTCGGAACATGAAAATAATGAGCATTAAAACTGAACTAAATCTTTACAAAACAGTTCAACACTAGTACGTAACAATATATGTATTTGCCAAGTCAATGATTTCACTGATATTTGTCGAGGCTGGTAACACAGTATTATCGATTTTGTTGACTATATCCTTCGAAATCATTTCAATGAAACAACCTGGACGGTCTTTGCCAAAAGCGAATGTTCGATCGCGGTTCAATTTATTGAATGACTCTGATGGGTGTTATAGAAGGTTATGGTTTATACAAGTTACTTTCAACTTGGCCGATAATGTTCTTTCTTCATTATTGATAACGCACTTAAACTGGTTTATTTTAACAATTATTAAATAAAATCTACTGAAACTTAAATTTTGTCATAGTTCAAAAGATCCTATTACAACCATGAATAAAAATAATTGTTTACAGTCTTTGAGGCAGTAAATCTCCACTGTCGTTAAATACTGTAGTTATCATGCAACTCCTATACAAATAATTATATTTTTTATAAACACTCCTCGAAATACATTTATTTATAAAGAAGCTTTATAAGGCAAAAAAATTAGTTAGATAAATTGCTCGTTAAAAGTTATGGATATTTTCATAGAAAATCCAACCAGTATTTTTATAACTTTATAAATCCTAATTTAAGTAATCGTTAAATTTTATAAAAAAACTTGTCAACATTCATGTTCATGTTTCATGTTTTTATTGAAATTTTTAGAAAGTATACATTATTGTAAGCATTTACTTTTCAATTTAATTTTTCCTAAAAAAAATTAAGTGCTTCAAGGGACAATTTGGTCATAGGTGTAATTGAAGTTAGATATCTGTGTGTCAATGAACATTTTAATGCATCGCAAATTCAGATTTCTCGATTAATTAATCGTTACATGTAAACTGGACAGTTTATGTCGTGGTCAAAAAGCTGAAAGGCTCAAAGTTACTAATGGTCAAAATCACTCTATTACTGTTTAAAATTGAAAAGCTCTACTTGGTGTCTGTATGATGTTAATAAATGGTTTTTAGCGCTACTACAATCAGAATTAAGGTGGCCAAATAATTTGTTTTTCGTATGATAGACATGTTTATTTGAAGAATATTGGTCATTTTTCGCGAACAACTAAGAATGACAGTTTTTTTTATTTATTCGGAATCAATTTCCACTTTTGGTTGCAAACAATTACACAAAAATAAGGGATGACTATTTTTTTTGTCTCTTTACTTATCATATTCTTATAAAAAACATCATGACATTAATTTTCATTTTCAAGATTTGCTCACCTTAACTACAATATCAATTTCAATAAAACAACATAGGCTTTCTGAAGTCGATGTAAGCCTAAGACGTCTTTCCGCAAGGATTCAACTTCAAGACAAAACAAACGTAATACTATATTACTGAGATATTAAAGGCGAGCTTGACAAGAAGAATAGAAATCTGTGCTTTTCCTTGATGAGTCTCATTTCAAGTGATATTGTGATAGCCCATGTGTACGTGTTCGGACCAATTCATTAGTACTCTAAAACCACCCAACTACAAGAAATTTATTTATTTTGAAGAATATTATAATGGAAGACTTTGTTTTTCATAATGACATTAGAACTTTAAGCCTGCGCCGCATGGCAAGTGAGAGATTAGGATATTCCTCATTTGTCGCTACATCCGAGATCCTGTCGATTTCAACCATATGCATTGTACATGCCTGGGATCAACTAGAAAGAGCATTACTTGCACATGAACTACATCCAAAAACTCTTCACCAATTAAGTTTCTACCTTAATTGTTGACATAAATTAACAAGATATACCTAACAACTTAAGAAAAAGCATATAGAAGAATTTAAAACATTTACTTAAAATCCAAAAAAAAAACAATCGTGTGTAATTAAAACAAACAGTTTTTTTTTCAATTGAAAAAATTTGTATTAACATTATAACGAACGGTAATAAATCGGTATAGAACTGTAATAGTTACTAAACATTACGTATTTTTGAAAACAAGGATAAAACTCGATTCCATCTAATTTATTTTCGCCAATCTTCAATATCTGGACCACAAACCCAGGGTATTAAGGGTATTATTAAGCTCACTTTTTTAAATCTTGGGATTTTGTGTTATCTTAACATAATAGCTCATATTACGTTAAGGAAACACAAAATTTCCAAAAAGTGGACTTAATACCCTATGGCTCCGAGGTCTAGATATATAATTTAAATTTTTTATAAATAATACATGATATTTTAACTTCATTATCACAAATCCTTATAATACAAAAAAAAAATTCTTTTTTTTAACAATACCACTGTGATATACTATAGTGATACAACAATTTGTCCTAAATTGGCGGTGAATGTATTGAGGCGATAGAAACTACGAAAGAAAGAAAATGCGGAAGATATTAATCAATATAGTTTTACTCGTTGAATAACGTTCAAACAACGATTCTAACTTTATTAAACTGTATTGAGTTATTTTTGAAAAATTGCAAAATTGCATTTTTCAAAAATGAGAATAAATATTTTGAGTATAATCGTCATGAACATAATCGCAGATTTTCCCGCCAATTTCGCAACATTTTTGCACGGATTTTTGAAAATTATTAAAATAAAACTGAAAACACAAAAAAAAAACGAGGAAAACAAAATGCTATTTTGTGCACATTTAGATATACTTTGTGCACGTTCGAAAATGTTTTGTGCAAGACTGTGGCCTGTTCAGTTTTTAACATGTGTTATGTAGTCTAGAACAAATTTTGTACAAATTCCGATATATTAGTACACAATTGGACATTTGTTTTGTGTATACTATTAAGCAAAAATGGTCAAAAGACACACAATGGACAAAGGAAAAGAAAGAAAATGAAAGGAAAATTGAAGGAAACTTATGAAAATATAAGGAAATATTAGGGAAACATTAAAAAATGTTAAGGAAACACAGAGAAATGAGTATAATACATATTATGTATTACATAGTTGTCAGGGAAAGAAATATTCTTTTTAATTTTTAAATAGTTCAAGATATCTGGCATAAGAAATAAAAAAGTTGATGATAGTTACAAATGACCGAGACGTCAGGAAAAAAACTCAAAATAAGGAATTGGACTATACGCAAAAACTGCCTTTAACAAAATTATCACAGATTTGAAATTACTTTCCATTTATTTTAAATAAGAAAATTATGAGGAATTTTTGAAAATGCTACATTTTAGTTTTTCAAAAATAACTTAAAATCAACGTAAGTAAGAGTGAAACTAATTTGTCTAAAACATTTTCCATCAAACCCTTTTTTTATCTCTAATAATATTCGAGATCCCAATAAATTCATCACCAATTTGAGACACATTGTGTATTATTAATAAAACAAATTATCATTGCAATAAGCTTAATATCTACAAACATAATCGTCATGTTTTAGCTGCACAAAGATAAAATGTAATTATTCATTCCCTTTTTAATTAAAAAACAAGGCAGTTGATCTTAAACAACAACTTGAATTAAATTAGAACATTCCTTGCGCTAAATATGAGGGAGATTTATATCAAATACTTCCTTTCTTCTCATTATTCTGTAAAGAAAAGATCCATTTTATCAATGTCTTACGTAATTCCTCCCAGTGGGTGCATGTCAAAGTTAAATCGTATTGTAAATATTTCTGTAACCTCAGTTAACGCACCTTTTTTTCCAGGGATTTTTCCAGCAACAACATAACGTACTTAAATGAGACATCTCTATGGCAATTTCCAAATCTGGAAGAGCTGTGAGTATCAATTTTTTTTGTCGGAAGCAAAATAAATTAAACTTTCCCTTTTTCTCGAGAATGTTTAGAGAACTTTAACCTTGACAATAGAAAAAGAAACGTCGAAGACGAGACGCATTACTCTAAAAACAGCCATATAGTTCATATCACATCCTCTCAATCACTTTACGATCCTGACTGGAAGGATCGCCGTCAAATAACTCTGCGTAATAATAGGAAATTCTTCAAGAAAAGTCGTAAAGTTGTTGGACTTTCTCTAAATGGATTTATAAACGCGGACCGTTGTGTTCAATTTACTAAATTGAGTCGCATGCAGATTTATTGTACCAATTTGTTTTGCGGTTAAAGAGATCTTTGGAGGAACGTTGTTCAAATTCACTGTGACATGTTTGATTATCTGATTATCTGTTTTTTTTTAATGATTAATGTTTTAGTTTTCTTATAAAAGTAATTTTTCATTTAAATCAATTTAATCGGGAATTATATCTAAAGAAATTTCTGCGCATTTAATGACATTTCCTGCCGCTCGTTGCTGCTTTATTAGCTTCATCTCTAAAATCAATCCAATCGAGTCGATTTCGAAAGTGCATTTCGCTATTATCGCGCTGAAAGATTATCCAAAAGTTCTGACGAAGTATTTTGAACTTTGTTTGCAATCCTCTCAATTTCCTGTGAAATATCTTTAGTGAACTCTGGAAGGTTTCCGTTATACTGTCATAACATTTGCTTTGAAACATTGAGATTTCAAATATCATTTATTTTGCTTCCGTTCTTTAATTTTTTTAACCAAAATTTGAACATGTAATGTTTACTTTTTATGTGTTTTTTTTTAGGATTTTATCATCTAACAAATTAGACAGTATTCATTCCAAAACTTTTGCCAAAAATACTCAACTTAAAAGGCTGTAAGTATTCTTTTTCCATATTCATAAAGTGTAATTTCTTCTATAGTTAGACTTAATTTAAATAATACTCATTACAAAAAGCATCCTACATCTTCAATTTAACTATATGGTTTATTATACTAAACTATTGTATAAATACTTGAACAAAACTTTGATTTGAGAAACTGAAGGTGTATAAGTTGCATTAGTGTTTTCCTCAGTTTTCTTACTTTCGTCGATAGGAGATGAAGAATCGATGGGAAACAAATGAAACTGTTGTTTATTATATTTTTGCAGCTATGTTTCTAATCCTATTTTAAATAGCTACTAACTGTCTATTGTGGAGCGACACTGATAGTGCGAATCGAACTTCAAGATTTCAGTGTCGCAAATTTTCAGGCTACAAATATCTATATTCTAAGTGTTACAATCTGTCAATGGCAAGAGTATAACACCTGCAGACATCATCACTCGTTCTTTCTTATCTTTTCCACAGAATCTACAGACGTAATTATCAGTGATGTCCATCTATGCAGATGTTTCACCAACTAGGGTCCAGATAAGGTGTCGTTGATCATTCTAACTTCTCTACTATTTAATTTAAGAACCTTACATAGGATTTTCTCTTTCTCAAAGCCTTCCATTCCAATCATATGTCCCATAATTATAGAATTGACATTTGGTTATACATAATAGAATTATAAATATCACCGTAGTCATGGCAAGTCCAAATGTTCGAACTCATAAACATATACAGAATTATTATCGTTTCGAGCTAGCCCATCCCCATTTTTGTTACTATTAACTTCTTGATATCTAGGTGCCGATAGCAGGGTAATTTTGCCGCTGTGTTACTAGGAAAAACATAAAAAAAATTACAGTGTGGGCGTTGGTGTAGTAAAAAAAAATAGTAGGTATATTAAAGCTGCACCATTTATCGTCACAGAAAAGAATTTAGTAGTACAGGCCTGTTTTTGTAAATTCAAAATTGAAACCTAAACGAAGAAAATATAATTTCTTAAAGAATTCCTAATGGCAACCAACCTAAATTCATCCTAATTTTAAGTCCAATGCCCCTTATTTAGCCTCAGAATCAATTTGGCCGCCCCCAGCGACCGATTCTCATCACTAATAACCACAATAAATTAGTGTCGTCCCTTGCTAAATATTTCATTCTTGGGACTGTTTTCCCTTAAAATCGCTATCCAATTTACTTGCTATTCTGCCAGTTATACCCATTTACCCAATAAGCCAAATCAGGAAGCGAATATTAAGGAACGAAATTCAAAATTCACTTGCAAATTAACAAAACGAACATTAGAGAACAGTCTGCACGTTCTCGGACTCTTTGCGGTCCTTTTTAATAACATTTGCTGTATAATACGTAAATTCTTATTTCGAATTACATTTTCTATGGGAGTTGTTTAACCTCTTTATGGGGACCTCTTCGAATACAGGTCGCACTGTATGTTCTACGCCCCACTTGGGATATAAGAGGACGATAAGAGGAAGGTTTAATCCTCTTCTAGTATGTGCCATCGCTTGGCTTCTGGCCATTTAGTTTATTTGATCCACCTAGTCGCGTTATTTATGTTACTTTCTTAATAAATAAATCTTTTTGGCCCAGTAACTCTAATATTAAGGACTGAAATGTTATTTGTCTTCAAACAATAAGTATTGTTAGCATCGGTTTTGAAAGGGGAGTTCAGAGAACTTTCATTGAGATTTTTTCCCAATTCCGAATTCAAACACTTAACGACGATAAATCAAAAGAAATCATACACTTTGCAGTAAATATTTTCGACTTTAAAAATACTTCTCTCATCGCATCCTTGCGGTTTTCAACAAATTTTTGTTTCTAAAAATGAAATTTCGCTGACAATGTATAAGAATTTTTAAAATTGGGATGATTCATTATCAATTCATTCAACCTGAACAGGAAAATCGTTTGATTGATGAATTTTAGTACTCGTTTTTTCATGGCCAGTTTCTATTCCATTAAGGGATTTAAAAGAGCTTTTAAAATAGACAAATTTTTTGGCAATCAATCTACTACATTAAGATAACAATGGATTTGATAGTTTCAAACAGGGAAATCAGGCTAATACTATACTCATCTAACCAAGAACAGTATTTCAAATGCCGAAAATTACTGGAAAATTCTCTAATGATTTCCGATAGCTTAAATTTATCTGGCCATAACGAACATGGCTCGGGTAATATTTTACATTAACTTCTTCTCATTTCTCTTTCTCTTTCGACAACGTATCCATAAAAGTGGAAAAAGATAAATAAAACTCGAATATGGGTTTCGCGTCCTTATCTCCGATCCATGTTTATGCTTTCGTCGTTCTTCAAACCTGTCGCCGGTGCTCTATCTTGTCTGAAGTGAAAGGTTTATTGACGAGATTTCCTGCTTGCAGGATTTTCTGCTGTGCTGAAAAAAGCACACAAATATTTTGTTAAAGCAATCTTCCTACTCTACAGCGAATTGAATTGAATTTAATTTTACAGGATTCTACAAAACTGTGGTCTGAAACATATTCCCTCCGAAGCGCTAAGACCGTTAACAAAATTGCAGACATTGTAAGTATAATTTTTCACTAGAATTTCTTAATTTCAACTATAGACGAGATCTACTCAGTCTTAGCTCAGTTATGGCGTTTTTTTAAAATTCTTTTTCCAAACTCTGGAAACAAACGTGATCGCACATAATAATAACTTTTTAGATATTTTCTCCCAATTCAATTAATTTTTAGCGAGATTAATGATAATAACAACGCGCAAATTTTCAGAAATAAATAATTTTTCGGCGACATTTTATTTATATTGAGGTACTATTGTCTTGAAAACTACCAAAGAAAATTATTCATTTATTGTTGGCGGACTCGTTTTTCAAATCGGGCAAGCATGAAAATATTGCCTCCTTTTTATTACGTTGCCCCACATTTGCTTTCACATGAAGACGCGCTGAAATGTTGTGACTTTTCTTATTGAATTGGCAAGCTTAACAATAAATCAACAATAGTAAGATGAACCCCCCAACATAGATCTTTCTTAACAAAAAGGCTGAATGATAAATTTACCCTTATTCGGTCCGGAAATATTGCCTTCTATGATTCTTTTTATTTTGACACTGCTAAAAAGAATCTTTTAACTAAATAAGATTTTTTTCTGTTTATTACTTAAAAATATTATAAGAGATGTGATTAACAACAATGTGACTAACCATTAAGCAATTAAGTAGGGGAGACCGGAGTTATTTGTGACATCACAGAAAATTTCTCGAGTGCGATTAATTTAAAGGAACGTGCACCAAAAATTCTTTAATAACGACTGTAAATGGGTCTTACCAGCCTTTATATTCAAACGTAATTTGAAATGCGTGTCTACATTTCATTGTCAACAAGGAAAAATATACTTTTGCGCGGTCAAAACAAATTTTTGCCACCTAGAATTTTTTGTTTCTGTCACGTACAAATTGCTTGTAAGCTTCAGACGATATGTTTTATTTCTTAACTGTGATAACCACGATGTATTAACAGATTTTTACGTTGCTTGTATATTTCGAACAACAAAAGGAAGAAATAATGTTTATAGCATTTTTAAACATGAACATCCAGACACGTTTTTTCTTCTTTTAAAAATTTATTTTTACCTAGTCAAGTAATAGATGTGACATGGAATCAGACCGACCTACCCAGTACCTCAACTTAAGAAGAACTAAGTACCACAACACAGAAACAAGCCAATCAACGCAAAACACCTTAACTTAGGAGGAAAGCTATAAGGTTTCAGTTAGATATAATTGAAACGAACAAAACAATCAGTCTCAGTCAAATATTACGCCATTCCCAAAACTTTGTGAAAAAAAAATTTCACGAGAAAAAAAATGGGCTTTCATCCAGGCATAAAATTAAAAAATATATGAAGAAGCATGAAGCCGCACAGAAGAATCAGCCAGCTTGGAAATATCCAGTGCACCTTAAAAAAGTCAAAAGATGTTACAACTTATCCGGTGTCTTATCTCACTTTGTTCCAGTACAGCGATAGATTGTGACATGGGACGTTGCAAATCAATCGTGATTTACGTTAAAATGGACATTAAACAAACGAACAAAAAAAATCAAATCTAGAGGAATGAGTGATCTCAAAGCCGAGGGTTTTTAAGCTTTAATAACACACTCAGGTAAAGTTTGAATAGTCTCCCCAGTCTCCCCTATCTAATTCACAAAAATTGTGTAATAATAATTTAACCCTGTGTTATGTTCGTTTAATTTCCACCCCCTTAGACAAGTTGGCAACAATGCCTTGGGACACCTGGAACCATATACGTTTGAATCGTTGCCAAATCTGCGCAGTTTGCGCATCGACGGCAACTTGCTACGTCAAGTACCAACACGCGCATTGGCAACTTTGCCGCGGTTGGAAGTTCTGTAAGTATAAAACATATGCATGGCACCGCATAAGCAGTGAAATCAGAAAACTTGAAATTATCCATTTGGTTTCAATTAATTTTTCTAATAAAAAAAAGAAATTTACTAAATTTAAGGATTTTTCCGTGTAACGATAAGATTTATAAAAAAATTAGTAGATCTGATAGCACTGCTACCAAAACAAGCCGCTTACAAATAAGGTGAAGGACGGGTTTAACTTAGCTTTATATGTTTAAAAATTATGTAGTTAAAGTAAAATTATAGACATTAAGAGAATAATGAACATCAAAACGAGTCATCAAGAACTTTCAGTGCAGATACACAGGACGTGAATGATAAATTGGTGTAGTATAAGCATAATTGAACGACCATAAAAAAATAAACTTTTAAATATGGGATAATAATCGTCCGTAATTGGTCCAATTATGTACAAAATGTGTTCGCAATGGCATGAGCCCCGTTTTGATTATGTTGCGTAAAATCAACCGTTGCATGTGTAAAAACAAAGACGTTGCGAAAAAATTCATTTATCGATAATGGAACTCGCCATATTAGAATTTAGTTTAAAGTTCAACTTTTGTCAAATGGTAATCTTTTGAAAAAACGATCATTGGGGAACAAGTTTGGAATTTGCGCGAATGGAAATGATCTTCCAGAAAGGTCGATAATCACCCCTAAACCTTTGATATACGACCATTTTATTCAACAGATATGATATATGCTTGACAAACGGTGGAAACTCGACAAAAAAAAACCCGGAATTCGTTTCGTAGAAGTAATATGGACTAATAGTAGCATTTATCATTTGAATGTGTTGAAGAAATTTCTCTGCATGTTTTAATTTATTATGTATTACATGAATTTAGTTTGTAAATAAATTACACCTATTATTTTCATTTTCAGAAATTTGGGAAACAATCATATTTCAACTATAACAATTGAATCGTTTCCCCAAATGAAAAGCCTTCTCATATTGTAAGTATTTGACTTTTTCAAAACTAATTAAGTATTAAACATTAATTTAAACATTAATGGTATGATTGATTATGCCTTCGAACACCTGAGCAATTTAAATTAACATAATGGAAGTTTAATCCATTAAATTCCACATAAAAGCACTCCCTCAGAAATTTTAAGATCTATAATGAAAAGCCAACAGGGGATTTTATGTCTGACAAAATTTATAATGAAGCATTTATTTTCCTCACACGAACATAATTATATGTACTTTTTTTTATTTAAGAACAAATTGCCTGGATAGCACATTAAATAGAAAAATAAATAAAAATGTCTTTCGCCCTTCACTGGTCACACGACACCATGTCGAAATGGAAAAAATAAGGGTAAACACGGAAAAGCCATATATCTAAAAACCAAGTCATTCTTGAAACTTTCCTGTCCTTTGGCCTCAAAATTCGTTAAGTGCTTCTTTAGGCATTTTCTTTTGAACAGCCTTCACGAAAAAAAAAGACTGTAACCGATACGAAAAGGAAATTTATATTTTTCCTCGTTCACATCGTCCCAATTACGATCCTTCATGTAAATTTATCAGCTACTAGCCCTCACGAGTGACATATCCCCATAACTTTTAACAAACTCACATTTGAGTGTGTCAATTGGAATATAATTTATATCGAAAAAAAAATGAAGTATGTCGATCACGATCATAAAACTTTTTTTTTAACACGAAAAAGGACCTGGCTGCTTTCCATTTCAGATCTTCCTTCCAGGTCCTTTTACGATTTTTGGGTTTCAAAGAAGAGTCGATATCACGGTCACGTACAGTTTAGTTCTCACCGAAAAGAGCAAAAAATATGGAAATCTGAAAGTGATAAGCAATCATCATTCAATGTGCGAGTTCAGAATTTTCGATTGTCAAAACCAACCAAGCAAGTTCCGCAACGATCAAATAAAATTGTGATTTAGAAAACGAAAGTGTTTGATTGTACTTTTTTATGGTCATTCGAACAATTGCAACTACGTGCTCAAATTTAGTTTTTCAGCCTTGTTGGTTCCAATTTAGAGAGGATTTATTTTTGTATTTTTGCGAACTCTACATGAAAAAGAATTTTTTCGTATTTTTTTAAATTTTTTTGGAGACAATAAAATATGTTTATTTTCATCAAAATTTTGAAATTGCAGCCACGTCCAAATTCGCAAATAAATATATCCTATGCAAAACTGAAACTGGTGGACCTCGTAAATTACGTAAGCAAAATAAGAATTTTGGCCATCCTGCGCACAAGTGCCACATTGTCATGCACGATTTTACATTTTGTATGATTTACGTTTGCGTCAGTCAGTTTTCGCCATTTTCTATAATTTTGAGCATATTCCTCTTGCTTTGAAATTTTTATCAAAAAGTGGTTTAAAAACAAATAATAAAATGAAATAATCATTACAAGCCACATTAGTATTCTGACCTTACAATACCAAAGCAGTTAGATAGTTGCTTAAGGAGCTTGTACATAAGTCAACAACATCGTTGATTTTCAAAATGATGACTTATAACGGTTTTAGTTTTGCATGGATTGTAGCTATCACGATATTGTTTAATTTCTTACAGGAAAGAATTCTTTGTAATGAGATAAAAAGCTTGTTTCTGTCAAAAATGATATATACATATCTCCTTGTTGTTGCGTTGTCCCTATCCCCTGTTTTTTGTCCCTTTATTTGCAACCACACAAACAATATTTAGAATTGACTAATTGTTGTTCCCTATTTAATATTAATTCTTTTATATATGTGTTAATTATAATTCGTGTATAAAAGGACAACCATATGTATCTGAATGTGATGTTACTTCGATAAATTCCTCAAAAAGTAGAGAAAAACTGTTGATATCGTTTTAAATAAAATAATAGATTTTCATATGATGTTGATACATGTACCGGTAAAATCATGATGAAGTGATCAAATTTATTTAAATATCTAAATGACAGAAACCTTTATACACATACCATATACTGATGGACAAAATTAGCGCACAGCTTGAAAATTCATTAAATTTTGACAATCAATTCAATTCCCAACCACTGGTCGGATTTGAATGATTTTTTTAAGATATTGATTGGCAAAATTTAATGAATTTTCAAGCTGTGCGCTAATTTTGTCCATCAGTATAGTATACACAATTAATTCTCTGGAAAACTTACTGACGTAACCTCTACTAATGGAAAATAGTCGACTTAAACTGTAGATAATATGAACAATGATAATATGAGACACCTGAAAAAACCATTGCAAACAAAGGTCTGCGCACGATGCTTGTATTATAAAAAAATTTGTCACTGGGGATCTAACATAGATCTTGGGCAAAAATAACATTGGTACACAAGCTGGAAAAATTATGTAATCTTTGCGTTTTTTTTTTTAATTTCGATGAATTCTGAAGATTTCAAATGTAAGAAGAAAGAGCAATGGAGGCTTCATTGTTGATATATTGAACTTAAACGTGTCTAAAATTAGTTAAAAAGGAATAACAATGAAGTGGTTGCATCCCCAGCGATTATCGATAAAAAGAATAATGACATCCTAGTGAAACACATTTAAATAACATCTGCTTAGTAGGTTCTCACATGATCGCTTTAGATTTATTTGTTCTAATGAACAAAAATGTATTAATTTCAAAAATAACGTATAATAATTAGTGAAAAGTAATCTTTAAAGTAACCTTTATCTTAAAGGAAACTTTTCACGCTTCTCAAGAACAAGCAATTTTCTTCGAACGTCTTCCATCGTTAAGTTTTGAAACATCTCCACGTCGATCTCTCAAATTTTCTGATAAATACTAAGTATTCCTAAACTGTTCCTCATTTTTGGCTTGACATCCTTTGTCATAAACCTTTCTTGGCAAAATTACCCAAAATCTCAAATGGAGCATTCTGAATGTTTAGCCTATCTTGAATATCTCTACAATAATAAAGGGCAGTCAAGTTGGGTTAAAACATTATATCATTATGGACTCCTATATAAACTTAACGAATTTTGTTAGGCACTTGTGGATAAAGCATTGACCAATTGGGTTACAGTGTATTTTAGACATTCTAACGAACTCTTAACCCGTAGAGGGAGGTCACACGTTAATATTCTAACATAAAGGTCATACGGAGTCTATTATTATATATATAGTCTTTTATTTTTTGAAATATCATCATAAGAATTCAACTGAATATACCAAAATATTTGTTTTTCATGATCCAATTATTCGTTCACTCACCCAATTGAATTGCATTTAATTGAGTGAAGTAACAAAGATACAAATTTTTTCTGGAAAATTAACTCTTTTTTTACCAAAATATTTACAAAATCTATAATTGAGGCGGTAGCTGGAAAAAGGGCGTTCGGGCTCGGACGCCCTTTTTTCGGAGATCGCTTTTTTCAATTCTTTATTTATTTTTTTTCTATTTGAATACATATTGCAACAAAACTGAATCAACATTTATTGGAAAGTCGTCATTTAAATACTTGTAGAATTTGTTGAAAAATTTGAGCCTCGTTTTCTCAAAACTGAGTTTCCGAGCGAACGCCCTTTTTCCAGCTACCGCCTCAATTGT
>JABRWK010000640.1:0-23421 GCA_013372445.1 Hypothenemus hampei | reverse complement strand
ATGACACTATGTAAACGACCCTGCACAATATGAAGATTTGAATTTTTTGGTACATCATTTCGTCGGCAGGATATTCACGCATAACAGGACTACAATTGAAAAAGAAAACATTCAAATCCGATCACTGGTTGCGAAAAATTGTAGTCTTTAAAAAAATACATATTTTTATTAATATCCTTAACTTTTTTCGAGCAGTTTATATTCCAATAATGCTTCAGTACTAAGATATAGGGTATAAGAATTTTAGGAAAAATTCAAATCGTTAAATTGGGTAAGAAGGACCACTGCATTGGCCGGTGCGATCCTCTGACCACAATTCGACTGACTGTTTTTTTTCGGATCATGTAAAAACAATTATTTATTTAAAAAATATGGTATACTACTCAGACTGTTTTATTTTTTATTAGAAAACGATGTATCAGGCGGAAATGCGTTAAATGAGCTTTTTTCTACTAAACTGAACAAAAATTCCAAAAATGATTTTCATTTTGACAAAAACCAGCGACGTCCCATTATTTTCTTAAAAATGTGCTATGTCCGTACGCACGCCACTGGTGAAACTAAAAAATATTTGTGAATAAAAAATACGTCTTCACGAATTGTCAAAACGTGCAAAATTTTATTTAAATATTATATCAAACGGTTTTAAAACATGAATAAAAATGGGGTTTTTTACTAAAACTTTAACACTCTATATCTAAGTACTGAAGCCTTATTGCAATATGGTTTATATGGATAACTACCATTATTTTTCAATGTACTAGCTCCTGAAATATGGTGCAACACTTATGGAACACCCTATATGTATGTATAATAGCTGGGTCAGATCACGTCAAGTGGACCCCCCCCCTCATTTTTCATTTAGTAATGAAATATTGGTTCAAATATATTAATCGAAAGTAGTCATTATTAATAATCATCCCCTAACACTAATGGGGGGTCCACTTGACATGATTTGACCCAGCTGTTAATATAAAGATCAATTTGAATTTTGCTAATTTTAAATTTTCTCACTTTTACTACACGACTGAAACTTATGGATATTTGTATTTTTTTATATTTAATTTTTTTTATTAAATAGGTATTTTTTAATAAAAATGAATTAATTTCGGATTTTATTTTCTTTACCGTGTAATAAACAACTGCCAGTAGATAAAACTGCTAAATTTCAATTTTCACTTTACGGCCACCAGAACTGCATAGAAATGGTATCTGACAGTGTCTTGAGAAATACCGTGCAGGAGTCGTGCAACGGGAAATTCCTTCTAATTTAATCATATTGCGGATATTTTACAATGGCACAGTGGCAGTATCAGGTGTTATTTGCAGATTTTATGGCTTTTATTGCGATTATTCGAATGAGTTTTTGCGTATAAATTTCCATAACCTGTGAATAAAATGGGACTTCGAATTTGCATTCAATTCCTAACAATTTTACTGGTCCTTTTAGTATCTAATAATTAGAATAAACAAAAATAATTTGGCAACTGGTTTCTATATTATCTGTGGTGCTTCTGTTTTTTCAAAAACTACCAAATACCAAATTCTGATTGGTTGGAGTTAACACCCCGTCATGTGCCATATACAAAGTGTTTTAATTTAATTTGAATTAATTTAATTTGAAACAGGTGAAATAAGAATTTGTTTTCCGGACAGCTAGAATAACTGAACATTTTTTACATATTACAGTTTGGTATCGATTTTTTCAAAGTTAAAATCAGCAACTTTAAGCGCATTCGCTTGGAAAAGGAATAATTTTAATTGGTAAACCAATGACTACTTTGCATCCAGACTTTATCCAAGCAAGAATTCCGTTTCATTTTAGGAAATGTCAAAATTAAATTGCTTTTTCAACATACATGAGTAAAAATGCCAGATTAGCTTTGGCGGGCAGCGAAAGACCAATTTTACATCACAGAAACCCACTCCTTCCATCAACGTTTTCCTTTATTCACCGCCAACGCGATCAGTATCGAGCAAAGTTGGTCATTATTTAAGTTGAATTTAGTAAATCCAACCGGTTAGTTTTCATTTCTAAAAATGTCAGTTTTAATTAATTAATGAAAAACTGGAATTTTCTAGATCGGCACACTAATTAGCATTAAAAGCGGAATTCGGTTAAATACAATTAATTTTTGATCCAATTAATAGGCTATTACAGTAAACTAAACTTTCATTTTAGATGTAAAATATTTGGAACATTTGAATGACTTGGACAGAATAAATGCGGAACTTGAGGATAACTTCCACAAACAATGGCCGTTCTATGGCAGCATCGCCCAAGAGGTCGATGGACGAGAAGAACAAGAGGAAGAGGAGGAGGAAGAAGAAAAAATAGAAAACGCGAAATCAGGAAAAATGTTGACTATGGCGGAAATGGCCAATAATAAGTGAGTTGAATTGTTATAGTTTTAATGTCACAGCAGACGTTTGTTTCTTTTTAAAGGCTTAACCATCAAAATTATCGGGCAGATCAACGTAGCCAATATCTGCGCTATAATAAACCTCTGGAAAATGACTTTTCCGAATCGCGTCCAGGAGAAAACGAGTACGAGGATAATGTAAGAGAGCGCTTTTTTCGTTACCTGCGAGAACGCATTAAATAGAAATTTACGGCTCGTTTGATTTTATTATGAGCCATAACCCGTGCTTATGAGCCAGATAGTAATGAAGCCCCTATCCATATTTCCAGGTTTATTCCCGGGATCGGGACGAGATGCTGACGCAGTTACGCCCGGCCAATCCGCCAGTTTATCCTAGGATCGCTGCAGTCGAGCAACCTTTGCTTTATCCAAACGTATACTTCAAACAAACGCTCAATTGTTATTTTAAGGGTTGCTTCAATTTTAGACCGACGGAGACATATATGAAGGTGATGAAGTGATAGAGCAGCAACAGCAGCCGGAGGAAGAGGAGCAATTTCTGCATCCGAAACCGAAATTTTCTACCTCCAACTTTCCTAGGATTGCTTCCATGAATATTTATGAAATGGACGAACTATATGGTGGAGGAAAGAATAATCATCAACATAACGATTATAAATTCAAGGAGGAGGAAGAGTTTGGGCCTACCATCAATTATGATAAAGTACCCACGGCAAAAGATGATACCGAGTTCGGCATCAGACCATCAGATCCGCGTTTTTATCGAGATGCGACTGACAATGGTAAATCTCACTATTAGATTTTTGGATTTTTCAAACTGAAACTAATTGTTTCTTTCAGCAGACAGTGAACGGACTGAAAACTTACACCAGAAATCCGCTCCTTCGTCAATATCCAAACCGAAAGTCAATTCGCGTAGCGACCAAAGTCTGGAAAATCGGGGAGATGAGCCCCGATTAGATGGGTAAGTTATATACATATAGTTCATAGAGTCAAATTGATTAAGATTAATGATATTTTAGACCTTATAATGATGTGAAGGTGGAACCATTCCAGCCAGACCCTAATGTCAATGACACCACGGGAGTCTACATCATTGCGATTGTAGCTGGAATAAGTGCGGCCGCCTCAGTGGGCCTAATTGCAGTCGGAATTGGTTGGTACAAGTAAGTTTTAGCTTTTCTCATTTTATAATGTATATTTTGTATTTTTTTTATTTGAATCGTGTATCATACTGTTCACGTAACATGCTGGCGGCCTTTTCAGGGGTCAAATCTCGTTGCCCCTGAGCCAGAAGCTCATAACCCACCATAAATTTCTTCACCGTTGCCGATCTAAGTAACGGAGGTAGATAAATACCATGAAACGTCCAATGCGGATGAGTTTCGTTTCGTTTTTCTCCAGTAGGAGCGCCATGCCACCCCATCGAATATGGAAAATTACACTTGAATAAATTGTCATATTTTGCTACCAGTACTTGTAAGATACTCGCAAGAGACTTGCGTTGGCACTCGGCCAAATCCGTAAAACGTTGAATTTGTCTTTTAGGCAGTACCATTGTCTCAAAAGGCCAAACAGCCCAATAAGGTACTACTACAACCCAGTCGTCGTTTTCAGTTACCAAACGTTCCCGTTTCGACAATTCTTTTTCCAAATAATCTAGCAGTAACGGACGTCCATGCTTTTCAAAGTATGCTTTTAAGTTGTGATCCTTCACTTTGGCCTCATTGGGCAGAAATGTAGAACTCCATATTTGGCAATGGGGATGAGGATTTGAACAACCCATCTGTTGTCCTCGATTCTCGAATATTTGCACCCAAAGATATTTTTGACCCAATTCTTCCACTTGCTTGACCCATTCGTTAATTATGGCCACCACTTCAATTGTTGACAAACTAAAAAAAAACAATTGCTAATGTTAGCAATCATCTAAGTTAACACTTACTTATGTAGGTACATGTCCGAATGGGGATGATAACACATGACCTTACAAGTTCCTTTTGCACTGCGGGTTTGAAATAATGGATCTTCGGTCTGATCCGGTTCTGGCCCCTCTTCCAAAAGAGCGGGAAAATCGTTTGTAAAAACATAGGTTGTTGTATAGTTGGGTGTGACTATGCCCGAGGCCCGTTTTACACCTGGGCACAACGGATTGGATGGATCGAAACGTGGTACTTGTTCAGTGGCGAGCGTTTCGGTTTGGCCACTCCATGGACGGAGGGCCCTATGAGGAGACACAAGAATCCATTCGTCTTTTAACGGATTATAACGCAAATGTTGATGTTCTACATAATAGGAATAATTTTTTGTCAAAATATAATTTTTTTCTTTATGTTTCGATGCATCCATCTATTTTGTCCCATTGAAAAATTATTGGTTTTTTTGTTCTTTCCAGATGTGTGGTCGGACGACGGCGATACGGACTAGATGGATGCATCGGCGAATAAATAATTGCCGCGCGTGCGCATACATATTATGTTGTCGCACGGGCGACTTTAATAAAAAAAATTGAAAAAACCGGCAACGCGGCACAGAGTTGCACGCAACGTTGTCGATCCGTCTTCGTTTTCCCTAAAATAATCTTCTGCTATTTTACTCGGAATTATGCTAATCATATCATTATCAAATAACATACATACATATGTATAGTAATATATTCTGACTTATATTTACATATATTTTGTGATTGTCCGATTAAATTGACAATAAAGGTGTTTGCAGAAATTAATTTTGACAATTTGTTATCATTGAACTGCTATTGTGCAGGTCTGACCTTCAAACTTCATCACTATTCGCATAACAGATAAATATTATGAGAAATTCATTTTGAACTTACCGTTAGGATTAAAAGCCATGTTTTTGTCCGTTAAGTTCTGCAACCTGTTTCACTTAACAATTGGCTGACTTTGATCGTTAAATAACTGGTGTCAAGGTTTGTAACACTTAAACGTAAACACTCGAAATTTCACTGTTTCATTACATGAAAGATAACAGGTTCAGCAGATCAACAGTTTAATAATTTCCTTGAAAAACATTTTAAATCGTCAATATTGACGTTCCTGGCGGGCAGTTTACGTTAGTTACAATGTTGTCAGTTCTTGAAAACATACAAACCTTTACATATGTTGGGGAAAATTCATCGCTCGTTGAAATGGCATTAAAAAACACTATGATTTCAGTTTACAAAAACATTTAAAAAACGCCGAAGATTCAGACTATCCCTCCTACGGCGTAGTGGGACCCAATAAGGACTATGAGAAAAAGAACAGAGACGAAGCCGGGGATAAACGCTTGGCTCAATCAGCTCAAATGTATCACTATCAACATCAGAAGCAACAAATTATTGCAATGGGCCGGTAAACTGTACCTTTTATAAGAACTCTTGCCTATATTTGACTGTTATCATTTTTTAGGAACCATCAGGGCCATGGATCTCAATCGGATAGTGATGAAGAGGAAGACGAGGAGGGTAATTATACAGTATACGAATGTCCAGGACTGGCTTCGGTAAGAGATTTTTTTTCTGACAACCAATAGATGGTTTCAAATTGGACATCTTTTAGATTGAGGGACCTTTGGAAGTGAAAAATCCGATGTTTGATGACGATCAGTTGGCGACGCCTCAGCAAACTCCTTTGCAGCCGACCAAAGCGTCTGAGGATCCGCACAAATAGATCCCCGTTCTAATATTATATATTTTCTATTTAAAGCACATACATAAATTATATCAAATTACTATGATTAGATAAAAGGGTGGCTTTATGAAGAGATTATATAAGGACCATCCTTGATTATATGAAGTAAAATTAGATGAATTAGAAAAACTATATTATTATTATATGGATGTTGGCAGAAGATGCATTTTTGTTTATTGCCAATTTATGTATAGTTTATATATTAAAACATTTATTGTTATAAATAACCAAACAACAACCCTATAACATATCCATGACTGGCCAAAAATTAAAAATTATGCAATTTCTTGTTAAAGAAATATAGGTGCGTTTGTGAAAGGGTTTCATTTTTTACAATTTGGAACACTTATTCAGTAAAAACCAATAAATACCGAATAAAAAGCTTGGAGGACTGTTAACTACCACACCCTTTTGTGTTACATATTTCCTTATTTCATCCACGGACATTTCTACTGTCTCTATTAGTTCATCGTTTGTTCCACCTCCATGGGACACTTTCATATCATCAGTAACCTCACAGTAAAAGGCTGTCTGTATTGAGGCTGATGTGCCGACTCCTGAACGATACTGATCTACAAAACAATAAAATTATTTTCTAATAATAATGGACAATAAGAGCTTGCTTATAAACTGTAACGCATTTAAAGGTACATCATAACCGCACTCTTCCAAAACTTCTTCTTTAGCAATTTCAGCCAGAGATAAAGTTTTATCCACAATTCCTGCACATAATTCGATGGTAATCCCATTCTCAGGTGGATATTTCACTATGTCAATGGGACAATCCAACTTTCGATCCTCGATATTTATCGAGCCCAGATAAACAGCAGGACGAAACTGCTTGACCAATACCAAAACATTTCTGGTAATGTTGTAAATGATTATGGCAACACTATCGTGAACACCCAACAGGTCCCAAGATTTTTCTTGACCATTTTGTGTGAAATGCATTGTGTATGGTTTAAGATAAATGGACCTTTCCAGAGGACGCATAATTACATTACTTATTTTTTCCATTATTAAACTATTTTAGGACGTGGCTCTAATTTACTTTTATAATCGAAATTATGAGGTTAGAAATGTCTGTCAAAATGTTTAAGCAAGGTACACTTTTATAGCTTTTTGTCGCGTTTGTATTTATACAATTTTTACTATGGCCACAGAATACATATAACACAGAAGCGACATTCCCATATGACATAATGGGTTTAAAATAAGTGGCGGCTATTACACTGACAGAAATTTTACGAATTAAGAGAGAAAATGACGATATCCACTACATACACTGAGAAACAAATTTTCATATTAATATATTAGAGGCTGGTAGGGTGGCAATAAAATGGCGTCCGCAAACCTATTTTTTCCAAGCTGTCGCTTCTGTGTTATATGTATTCTGTGCTATGGCCTGAACCAAAATAGGGATAAGCATAAAATGTGCATAAAAGCCTGTTTACATTATTAGATTTTTTGTTTCGATTCCGGAATCGAATGGTTGACACGTCATATTTTCATGTAAAATAAATACAATAAAATATCGAAAAGAAAATCGAAACAAAAAATCTAAAGATGTAAACGGGCTTTTAAAGCCCATAAGACCATAAATCACACGTAATTTTAAACGTAATCATAAATGTGCTCACAATACCCCTAATACATATTTAAGACGTACATAGACATATGCTAATTTAATTTAATTTATTTTTAAGTAATTTTATTGCTTTCCAAGAAATAGATAAAAATTAGAAATAAAATAGAAATAAATTAATATAATACATGTTTATATTTAATATAAATTAGCCATCCTTTTTTTTAGAGGTGTTATGTTTACCATATGTTTATGGAACCACTTAAGGCGTCGTAAATGCAGCATGGTCTGCAATTACAACGTAATCGTACATTTAAGGGGCGTATTCATAGTCGCACCTCGAAGGAACACTTAAGGACGCCTCAATCAAGGATTCCTTGATACTTGTACGGTCAATATAATTAATAGGTCTTAAGTTTCCCTGGTGTGGCAAGGAACGACTATCAACCGCAAATGTACACTCAATGAATACTTGAGTGCCAAGAAATATTTAAAGCGTGACCANAGTGATTGAAACGAAATTGTTTACATGGTTGCTATGGGCAACTGTTGCTGCCGTCTTAACGATGCACCGTTAGTCCAGTCGAATTAGGGAGGCGGTTGAAAAGTAAGAGTTAAAGGTTTGTTCTTTCTCTCGTCTTATTATGGATTTATTAAAATAAAAGCACGGAAGGAACCAAATTGTTTCACTTTCACCATCACTTTAGAGAATAAAGAGAGAAAAAAAATCTGTACGTTTGTACATAGCTGACAGTGAAAGTATAATTTGTGGATCGCCGTATATAAAATTCGACTCAAAATCCTAAATTATCAGTTCATAGTGAATAATTGTAACATTCAGATCAACACAATACAATGAACGCCTTAACGTACACCGTTGTTTTGTTGTGTTCGATGGGCGTGGCTTGGGGGAGTTTCGAGGGCGGCCATGGCGGAGGTCACGAATTGTCGCACACCGTCGAGGTGACGAAACATGTTCCGGTACCCGTTTACAAACACGAAACTGTACCAGTTCCGCATGCAGTTCCTGTACCTGTTCCTAAACCAGTAGCTGTACCCGTTCCCCAACCTTATCCTATTCATATCAATGTTCCTCAACCGGTTGCTGTGCCAGTGATCAAAACGATCACAATCCCAGTCGAGAAACCTGTGCCCTATAAGGTAGAAAAAGAAGTTCCCTATCATGTCGAAAAACCGGTACCTGTTCCAGTGGAGAAACACGTCCCAGTGAAAATCACCAAACCAGTACCCGTCAAGGTTCCCGTTTACAAGGTCGTCTATCATCACAGCAAACATTAAATTAATGGGAATTTAGTAGAGAGGAATTTGGATACTCAAAATGCAAGACTGATACACCAATTTTGTAGAAAAATAATCCAATTTTGCCTCCATTTGTTATTTGTTATCAAAAAAATATATTTAAATATATTTAATTGTTTATAATTAGTTTTTTCTGAAAAAATGACAGTCCTAATGAAAATAATATGACAATTTTGTCTTTGTTTAAAGAATTTAAGTGTCATTATAGAAACAACACATTGTCTCTCTCCCTTTCTCTTCTTTTAGATAACACATCTTGGTCAAGAACAATCAAGAAATGTGAATCTGACAATTGTAACAATAGACGAGGAGTTCGGCATTGACATCTTGCAGCCTCCGTGATATTTTCTGCTTATCGCTCACGTGATCAGTGACATCTTATAGGATTTGTCATCACGTGAACGACAAGTAGAATACATCGCGGAGGCTCCAAGATGTCAATGCCAAACTCGCTCAATATCACCTACTAATTTTGGAATCTTTTAATTCGTTAATCATTTCATATTGTAATGTCAAACAGACAGAAATTTCTAATATCACAGTATACTTGAATAGTATGGTTAGCATTTCAATTGTTATTATTTAATAAATGACAAAACAACAGATTACAATAGACATATAAAATTTGACAAGTGATTATCTTTTTTTTACTTTATTTTTGTGAGTATGTTTTGCGAAAGGTTATAGCACGCCTGGTGTTTTCAATAAAAAAGAAATGAGCAATTTTAGGAAAATATTTTAATAAAAAAAATAACTTAACAAAGAAAAATAATTGACATTCAATATCAATTTAATTAATGCTGTTTTTCGAAATGATAGACCACCTTATAAACGGGAATCTTAACGGGAACTGGCCTCGTAATTTTCACGGGTACATGTTTCTCGATGGGAACCGGTACGGGTTTCTCCACATGATACGGTACTTCTTTTTCTACCTTGTAAGGAATCGGTTTCTCTACAGGAATCGTAATTGTTTTAATCACGGGAACAGCTACAGGTTGGGGCACTTTGATGTGCACGGGATATGGCTGCGGTACTGGCACGGCAACAGGTTTCGGAACCGGGATAGGAATTGAATGGGGAATGGCAACAGCTTCGTGTTGGAATACGGGCACTGGTACATGTTGAGTCAACTCGTACTGATCATCAAGACTGGCAGAGGAGACAGTCGCGAGAATTAGAACATACACAGCTTTGAAGACGGACACCATTTTTCAATATTGCAACGTAAATGAGACAAATTTTTTTCAATAAAACCTATTTATACGGATATGAAAGGATTTTCTCTTGTCTCGAAAAACTTTCACACGATCATCATCGATCATTATCATCATAGCCACAGGAAGAAGATTTCTTAATTTGAACCGATTACATAAAGAATTAGCATTTCTTGTTGATAGCTTACCACAACATTGTACAATAATTTCGTCTGTAGCGATTGTTCATTAGGGTTGACATTTCTATTATTTGAATTGTACTGAATCTGGTACGACTTACAGTTAGCACTTTAAAAACGGCGGTGAACAAAATTTATTAATTTCAAAATTTCATAGTATATAATACCTTATATAAATGAACCAAGGGCAGGACAAACACTTATTTCAACAAAGAAACTTGTGTTTAGTATATTTTGGTAATTCGACAAATCTGAATGATTGTTTATTAAAAAGTAGAGATGATTTCCTCTCCTAATGTGAAAGTGGAGTCGTTGTACTTTCTCTAATCAGTTAATACGAACGTTATTTCGGGCTCCAGGCGTATATTATAACCATCTGTTCTGAGGCCGTAAATACAACAGTAGAGGATAACAAATTGGAAATCGCCTTGAACGTGTAAATCTATGTGATATGTGACTGTTATAACAGTAATTTCCTAACAGGTTGGGAAATGTTATGTGAGCTGTTAAAGTGAATGAACTTGCATATCTTGACCTTAATGAATGGAGGGACAGTTTTGGTCACGAACATCATTAAATTAATCTCGGGTGTTTAACTTAACTTTTTGCGGAATTTTAATGGCTAAAATCTTGTTAAAATAAACAAGGTTATCAAAAAAATCAAGAAATTTTATGTTCTGTTGTTAATTCATATTTTACATTATTTTCGAAATTAAATTGGTATAAGAAAATTCTTTTCATTACAAAGTTTTATTTTAGCGTTAACAAAAATATTTTAGTGCATTATGACAATTTTTCATTTTTAATCTAACAATTTCTAAATCCAACTGAAAAATTGTTAGTTTAAAATCAAAATTAAATAAACAACCTGCAATTTCGCATTTATTTATGTTAGCTTGCTAAAAAAAACCGAAATTCCTTCCCCATCAATCAACAACAAACGTTGTTTACACATATTTTAAAACCAGGAAAATGATCACTTACCCAAAATCTTGAAACGTTAGTTCTCAGAGCTACTTAATAAAGAGTACTTTTCTTTCTTATCACAGTCACAAAAAATATCGAAATTTTTGACGTTTAAACCGTGAAAATTTACTTTGAAGTTCACCTTGCAAAGAAAAATTTCCCACAAGAAAAACACAAATAAAACCGACCAATCAAACAGGTTTATTATTGACATATGTCAAAGAGGCATTGTCATTCTGTCAAATGTCATTTTGTATTCTTTTTTCAATTGTTTCTGTCAATTATGATAATTAGAGCTGCTTTAATGAGGTTACAAAAATGGTTTTTAAATGCCAAACTGACTCGTTCTTAACTGAGGTAATATTCCAACTAGTTTTTCAATACGTTTTTGTAACACTTTTTGGAAAATAGTATGTTTCAAAGGTAGTTTCCTGCGAAAAAATAATGACAAATGGGCAGGACAGCTACGAGGTGATTTTAGAAGATACAATACTGTTTCCTGAAGGCGGAGGACAGGTGCTTCCCTAAAATTATCTTTTCAGACTTATAACATAAGTTTGATAAAAGCCCACAGATCATGGCTTTATTAATGGCATCCCAATTACCAAAGTCATTAGACGTGCAGACAAAGCCATTCACATTAGCAATCAACCTTTTGAAAAGGGACAAACAGTTAAACAGAACGTTGAATGGAAAAGGCGTTTTGATCATATGCAACAACACTCTGGCCAGCATTTAATCACAGCAGTTATTGATAAAGAGTTTAATTTTTCTACCGTCAGTTGGTGGTTGGGAGAAGAAGGTTCTTATATAGCATTAGGTATTTCTTTTTCGCTGAATAAATTGTTGATAAACTTATTGCAAAATAGATACTCCAAAGATCACTAATGCCCAAATTGAAGAAGTTGAGATTAAGGTTAATCAATTGATCAGAGATGGCAAAAAGGTCACAGTGGAAGTCTACAATGAGGATACCCCTAAAGAACAATTAGAACAGGTAAACATGCCAAAATTTATTTTAAATTTTAAATAGTTTACTCTAGATTAGAGCAAGAGGCTTACCATTGGATCATAAAGGTGATATAAGAGTTATCAATATTGAAGATTTGGAGAGAAACATGTGTTGCGGTACTCACGTTACTAATTTGAGTCAATTGCAAGCTATAAAACTGCTTTATATTGAAAAAAGCAAGAAAAAGGACCAAAGTTTGTTGTATTTTCTTGTTGGGCACAGAGTCTTTAAGCGTCTCTCTGAATGTCTGAGAAGGGAACAAACATTAACATCTCTATTAAAGTACTTTTATTTTCTTATTAGGTAATTTTGGTAATGAATTTTTTCAGGAATAACCCTTCTGAGCATCCTAACTTGGTAGACAAATTGCAGAAAAGTGTAAAAACACTTACGAAAAACATGCAATTAGTATTAAAGGATTTGGCAGCATTACAAGCAACGAATTTGAAAGAAACCCATCCAGTGCCCAAATACTATTTTAATCATCAGAAAGAAGCTGGACCAGACTTTATGAATACATTTATAAGAGAATTAGGAGAATGCAAAGATATTTTGTTATTCCTTTCCACTGGCGACGAGAAATTGTCTGGAAACTTTGTACTTTACGGTCCTGAAGAAACTGTTTCTGATCTAGGTCCAAAGTAATGTAAGTTGTATTAAAGAAATTTAACACTTATAGTTGGGTTTTTGGAGGATTTCTGAGCTCCTTGAAGGCAAAGGATCTGGTAAAGGCAACAAATTCCAAGCAAAAGTTATGAAGATGGCCAATAGATCTAAGGCTGAGCAACTAATTATGGATCACTATGTTGAATAAAATAAATACAACTTAATAAGACTTTTTTGTGGAAATCGTTTACTTTATTAATTCCAGTTGTTTAACATAAAAAAACCGCTTTAACTGACACTTTTTTGTTGTGAAATCCATAAGGAAAAAATGCCAATTAACCTATAACAAAAATTGCATATAAGTTTGGTCGATATTCTCAAAATAACCATTTTTACCAGTAAACAATCTTATCTCAATCTCCTGGCTTCACGTTCCGACTCCAAGAGCGTCAAAATGTCCCCCTCACGAACAGGCCCTTTCACATTTCTAATGATCTGCCGATTCTGCTGCTCACCGATAAATTCGACTTTCACCTGGGTACATTGCCCCTGGGATCCAGTACGACCCAAAACTTTGATGACCCGGGCCAGTTGATGGGGTTTATCCATGGTTTTGCTCTGATAATTTTACGGACACGTGCGAAAACAAATCGGTTCAGCAACGAAAAGAAAGAATGACAAAAGTTGAGGTTAAAATTGACAAAACGATCGAGATCGTTTCAACTGTCACTCGGTCTTTTTCTATATTTTAACCAATAGAAAATGCGCATTTGTTAATCTAGAACTATTCGAGATCAGGGCTGTGTTCAGATATGCAGCTAGAGTGCGCTCGGACGTTCTAAAGCTGGCTTTTCACTATGAGATATAAAATGTAAAGTCGACTCGACGAAGAAAAAAAAAGTGATGACGTGCACGTAAACTTATGCTGCGTCGACTGTATAATAATAGCTAAGTTCGCGGATGAATCCTGAACTAGTAAGCGTCATGCTGATTGGTTAAAAACAGTTCAGAACTGTTCGCGAACTGCTTTTGACCAATTAGCATGGCGCTTACTAGTTCTGGATTTCATCCGCGAACTTAGCTAATATTTCATCCCATGATATAATAAAGGTTAACTAACCTTTATTATATCATGATTTCATCCCATCTAATCCCATAATGAAAAGCCGATTTTAGAATGTTCGAGCGCACTCTACTTGCATATCTGAATGCAGCCCAAATGCTCAATTGCATTTCTGCGAGCTTCAAACTCAAAGTCACTTGTCAATTGTCACTTGTGGATTATTATTACATGTCAAAGACATTCTGTCATATTTAGTATTTAAAAATATTTAAATAAACAGGATTAGAACATGTCATTATTATGACTGAACAACAAGAAAATAGTGCTCAAACCCTCCACGCAATATTCCACGAAGGATTGGACCTTTATAATTGCATATCCAATAGTAACGAGCCGACAAACAGTCCAGATGTGCAAAGGAATGTCCAAAAAGCCATAAGTCTGTTAGAACAGGCCACCCGTTTGGTATCTTTGGTGAATATTTTCAGTAACAATGAAGAAATTGATGAATTGGCAACGAATGATATTCAATATCTATTGCTACCCGCTCTTTTAGGGTTTCTTACAGCAAAACTTACATCTAGAGAACGCAAGGAAGTTATTGAGGTGGCCGAGATTTACTTTAAAGATTTTCTACAAAGGACAAATACATTTAAATTAAGCAATTATAAGTTTAATGAGGGTGCACGAGACGAGGAAACAACAGAGCAGTCAGAATTGGAACAATTGTCTATGGCAGTGAATACCAGAGCCAATAAAATCCAGAAATTTAGGGAACATAAAGAATTAAAATCTCAATTGGAAAGCTTGAAGAAGGCCGTTGAAAACGAACATGCAGACGAAGAAATTAAGCGCAATTATTTGCTTACAATGTTAAAAATCTTTATTCATGATGTATGTGATGAACTGAATAGCATTAAAATGGAAAAACCAATTTTAGAGCATATGGCTAAAATTAAGCAAGAGGGCGGGCCAAAACCAAAACGTCAACCTCCGCCGCCATTGAAACCTATTATAATTACAAAAGATGAGATTCAAAAAGCTGTATATGGAGCTGGCTATCCCGCTTTACCCACAATGACTGTGGATGAATTTTATGAAAAAAGAGTGAGTATAAAGCTAAATTTCCAGGTATTAGAAATAAATATTACTTGGTTTAGGTGGCAGAAGGTGCTTTTCCAGATCCGAACAAACAAAAAACAGGTCCATTAAGTTTGCAGGAGGCATCCATTGCTGGTGTTTCTTTGTATGATGAAAATGAGGAAGTCAAAGAATTGGAGAAGAAAGTCGATGAAGACGATGAAGAATATATTGCGAGAATGCGAGCCAAGGACGAGTATAAGGATGAACATAGGCGAGGATGGGGAAATCGAATGAATCGAAGCTAAATATTTGTCTAATCTTAATTTTAATAAATTATTTAATGGAATTTGGTTATTTATTGTGAAAAAGTTGGTGGCAATGGATAAGTTGTCAGTTATTTTAACCAATGGCGTTGAAGCAAACGTCATTGAATTGTACGTGGTGGGGTTGCCAAGTGTCACATGCAACTTCCACGTCGAAAGCCGAGTGGCTGATTTGTTGTCATTAAAAAGACAGGTTAAGCGTGGTGGTTCGGCTCACTTTTCATTTGCAACGTCTTGAGTGAAATTCAATTTGAATAAGTTCAAAATTCAAAATGAAATACTTTTTCTTATTTTCTCTTTTAATATTGCCTGCAGTGATATTTATGGTTGATAACCGTAAGTAGTGAAAAAAAATTTATTCCATACTCTAATATAATCCCAAATCATAGGAAAAATGATTGTATATGCTGAAGAGGATCCCATAGATGAAGAAGAAGCTGATGTTGAAGGTGAAGTTGAAGAGGCGGAAATCGCTGCAACTGAAAGTGAAGAAGATGAAGAAGAAGATTCTCTGTCTAAGGCGTCACCAGATGTTGATACAGTTTTGCTGTTCACTAAGCCTAGTATTCAAGGGGCCTCTCAATTGGGTTAGGATTCATTTACTAAAAGTCTTTTTTTTTAATAGTTCAATGCATTGTAGAGCTGGTGGCAGGAAATCCTGTGGAATTCTTAGTAGGTTTCCAAAATAATGGCGAACAAGATTTTGTAGTAGATTACATTGACGCTTCATTCAGATACCCCATGGATTTTAATTATTTCATTCAGGTACTGTTGGGACGGAAATTAGAAAATTTCATTTTGTAATGTTTGAAATAGAATTTTTCAGCTGTTGGCTATAACACTGTGGTAAAACGTGAAGAGGAAGCTACATTTCAGTACACTTTTGTGCCAGCTGAAACCTATGCGGGTCGTCCTTTTGGATTAAACATCAATTTAGTTTATCATGACATCAATGGCAATGGGTTCCAAGAAGCAGTGTTCAATGAAACCGTCCAAATAGTGGAATTAGATGAAGGCATGGTTAAGTTTAAAGCTTTCAAATGATAACTCTACAATTATTTTTTCTTAAAGGATTTGACGGAGAAACCTTCTTTTTATACGTTTTTCTAGCGGCCAGCGTGGTTTTATTTCTGGTGATTGGTCAGCAAACTTTGTTAACAGTTGGTAAGAAGAGACCCATCATCAAGAAAGCAGCTCCAGTTGAAACTGGAACCAGCAACCCAAATAATGTTGATTACGATTGGTTGCCTCCTCAAACTTTGGCTAGTTTAAGTGGGTTTTGCAGGACTACAATAAATAAAGTTATATATAAATAAATGTTCATTTTCAGACAAAGACAAGTCACCAAAAGCTTCTAAACAGGCTTCTAGCCCGAGACAACGTAAAGCAAAACGTCCTGCCGGTTCGGACTAATAGAATGTCAATGACTGATTACTGTTTATTTATTTTTCGCAACAAAATTTCAAAAAGACATTATAGAATGGGTCGATTTGGATAAAATCAAGGGCTCCTCTAACGCTCGCAAAACAAAAAACAATTAGGGGACAAGTACAGTGTTGTGATTTTCAGTAATTTATTAAAAGTTATTATAATTTTTTTCTTTGAATGTACGTTGTAAATATTATGCCAATTTTTACCATAATGGTAAATTTTGATAAAAAATAAAAATAATTTTTGTATTAAATAGCCAGTTTATTGACAGAAAAAAAACACCTATTTTGACAAACGATATTTATTGTTTAATGAAAGGTGCCCTTGACAAATACCTAGAATTTTAATAAGAAACAATTGAATTATAACGTGCCTAATATAAGTATAACGCATTTTTCTTTTGTTAAAAACCGAACAAATTGATGCTCCTAGTAGGCTTTGAAGACAGTTTCATATAAAAGTTTGCTCTCACTATTATTGCTAATTTGAATTATACAATGGTGTCTTGCAAAATAGGATATTTTCTACTAAAGAAAGACACGTTTATTTACATTATTTGCCAATAATAATAGAATTGTAAGAGTGTTATACACCCTGTAGATATTCCTTTTTAGAACTATCATTATTTACAATAAATATTTCAACGATAAAGCAATAGTACCAAAGCGTCAAATTGTTTTGTTGGTCGATTTTTGTCCTAAACTAGAAAAATATATTCCGCTTATGCAGGACACGAGATAAAGATATGTATTCAAGTTCATTTTTTTTCCTAAAAAAGACATCGATTGGACCACGAAACAGTCTTAAAACTACTAAAAGAATCTACTCTGCCGCGCCTTGCCAGACAAAAGAGACCTATAAGGTCCGGTGTATCTCAAGAACTAAGAGTCCGTTGAAACACAAAAGTCTCAGCCCTTCCTGAAGACACAGCATTCTGATGTCGTGCCTTAAAGCAGGACCAGTGATACATGTGCGTATTTCAACGTGTAACGAGTTGAATTAATGCGATTTAAGTGTCGCATGAAAAAAGTCTACACATTTTCTAATTGATGCAATACAGTTGAATTTCAGATTTTTTGATTTGAAGGATTGACGCATACCTCTACTACGCTCTTGCCAACTTTTAGAATTCCCAAAGAGCTCTAAAACATTGTCAAGATGTTTAAGGCATGCTTGGCAACATCACAAAGTATTATTAATAAAGAAATGAAGTTTTCTTGAGACAACCGGTATAATTGTACCTTCTACATGACATTAGGTAATTTATTATTCAATAAAGCTTCTAGATTTGGACGGTTGATCTACATAATCTATTATTTAAGACGAGAAATTCTCCCCTAAAGGCATATGTTATAAATATTTATTTATTATTATTGGAACGACTTCAGTCTATGCATGAAAAATTCGAAAAAATCTACATATTTGACACTTTTTGGCAAATAAAACAACTGTTTTCTTTTTATTTTTGATCACACTCTTATTTCTCATTGCTCCCCTGATAATAGTGAAGGAATCGCGCGACTACAACCATTTCTTCCTCAAGCTGTTGCCACGTTTCCCCCACATAAGGTTATATCATACGATGGTCCCTTGTAATTGTTGCGGATCGCCAGTGGACGTCGGTAACGCCGCTTGCGATGCCGACGATGTTAGCATCGGCTCCATAAAATTGGATGTGGTCAAGCCTGGAGCAGTTCTACTTAGAACACGCCCTAATTAGAAAATACATCGAACTTACCTAAACCAGGCATGCCTCCTAACGATTGTAAACTTAAAGTACTTCCTTTATGTATGGGCGGTCCGGTTCCGAGCATCGAAGGCGGGTTCACGATCATTGCGGTGTTACTGGAAATGATTGGTGGACTGTCTTCTTCAGGAGGCGTGACTTCCAGGCCGATGCTGTCATTTAAGGCTATTTTGATAGGATTTTGGTAATTGGTAGAGAAATGCGACAACCCAATATCTTCTAAGCTGCTTTTTCTTTTCGGATTGCCCAAATTTGGTAGACCTTGTCTCAAGGAATTTGACCTAAAATAGTACAATTTATTGCATTTTTGTTCCGAAAATTAACCGGATCTTACCGTCTCAGTAAAATGTCGTCGATAACTCTCAAAGAATTCGATCTTCCCCTTTGATAAGACACTGTCGGGCTATCTGGCAACGAGAGCGAATTCGACTTGGTAGTGACCAATGGCGGAGGTCGTGGAGCTTGATATCCACTCAGTCCTAATCCTGAACCCCTCCTACTGCCACCCAATTGCGTATTACTGCCCAATTGCTGCAGTAAATTTTGCGAGCAAAAACTAATATTTGATTTGCGTCTACTGTTATGCCTTTCGAATGTTTTTTGAGCGGAAAATGGACTGGGACGTACCAAATAACTATTTTTTGAAGAAAAACATGTGATATCAAATATAGGCACAATAAAAAAAAGAATTTCATTACATGATATCACCCTCTTCCAATTTTAGGTCACAGCTGGGATTAATAATGACGTACGACAGACTATTACGTTTCTCGCTCACGTCATTGTAGTCGATCGTGGGCAAATTGAGGCTATCCATTCGTGATCTGACTAAATTGGCAATTTCGGCGCGTTCGATTTGCTGGTTGTGGTTGTCCTTGGCCTCGTCCGCCATATTTAGGGAATACTAAAATATTTTGATATTTTTTCAACATTCCAGTACATGTTATGAAACGGGGAAATTAATTGGAAGGTTGTTGTGTCTGTGTTGAGCAAAGGAAGAGCTTACCATTGAACCACGCCTATTTAGGCAACCGAGGCAATTCGTTGCGTCCGTCGGACGGTAGGTTACGCCCACTCGGTCCGGCCCCAGATCCTCGTCCAGCTACGATATGTAAAATTACGTGCAACTACCGTATACTAGTCCAACTAGAAAATTCTAATTATTTCCAGTCTTAAAATTAATAAAGCGTAATAACGCTGTTTCTAAGCCTATTTTAATTTAATTGTTTATCCATAATAACCATAGTATTAAACCACAAAACATATGGAAATTCCTTACATTCTGATACCGTCGCTTTCATTCAAGTAAATGTAATTTAATTCTATGTTAGTTATTTGGGACAGTTTTCATACATACATACGTCGGTATTATATAAGTATTCATGCCAGAAGTCTTACCTGCTTAAGTGTAAATGGTGTTCTGAATATTAAAGGTGCGTTTTAAAGGCATGCCTGTATGTAATTTTCTGTTTTGTGACTAGTAATGATGAAGTACTGAGTTTGTTGTGAAAAAATGTTTGTTTTTGGCCGATTTAAATCTTACCTATAGAATAGAAAAATATGCATTCGAATCGCCCAAAAACGTGATTGAAACAACCAACAATACACGTGTCAAGTCACGTGCGCAATCGGTGAAAAAACATTAATTTATTGAGAATAAAGGAAAAACAACACTGAAACTTTACACGAAAGCGATTTGAAAAGGAGTTACAACATTTAAGGAGGGCGTGTCTGAATTTGGCACGCCCCAAATTGAACATCGAAAAGTAAAATTTACTCACCGATGGCACACGCACGCAGCTCGACCAAGTCGACGAGGGCATACTCACATGACTGGTGTCTGTCAATGACGTATCCTGGGTCCTGTATATTCCTATGGGAATTTCACATGTGGTGGAGCATAATTTCTGATACAGTCTCCCGTAAGTTCTGATCCACATATCATCTTTACCAATGCGCATCTTAAAAAAAACTGTTATTCGACATTTTTTTGGGACAAAACGGCACTCACGCAAGTCAAGAAACCACTTCCTGGCGCCTGGTCAACTCCCAAAAGCAATCGCACAAATGTTATGACGTAATCTTTAACGAATGCTTGGTATAGTAGTGTATCCAACATACTAGCACTGAATACACTGCCAGCCGCAAACGGTAAACGAAACATATAGGATATATGGGAGCCGCGTTCTTTCTCCCGCTTAAAAAATACAATTTTCTCCTCAAATTTCTAACATCGAAATAAGTAAATTACCTTTTCCATTTTTGACAGATGGAGAGCATATTTGTCATGTGCTCTGAACTGCATAAATCTCATATTTGACGACTGCGACAGTTCGGTAATGCTTTTAATGCTCGGGAAGAACCTATTTGCAAGTTTGTCAAATTGTTGGATTTTTCCATATTACGTTATAACATAACTCACTTGAACATAGTTTGAACGGCAACAATGGTGTTGCAATCGCTCAACGAATCCTCCTCGGCCGAATTCGACAGTTCCTTATTTACGACTACAACATTCTCGGCCAACGTGATTCCTGCTCGTAGTAAATCGTCCAGACTATAATCCAGAACGAGGGGGTGAGACAGAGAGAGGGGTCAGTAAATGAAAAAGGCAATAAAAATTTGGAAAAGGTTAAAAAGACGGGCACATTGGGGATTTACGGCCTACTATACCAATCGATCGAGCCCAACATCCAGTAAATCAACGGGAAATACGAGATCGAGTCCAAAAACGCGATATCCGGCCGCCTTTCTAGAAGAAGAATGATCGGGTTCAGGGAGGTTTTCGGCCGGAAATGAGCCCTCAAGGGAATGATGAAATTGTAGATGCCGTTTGAGGCGTAATCAGCTGCTAGTATGATCGTCTTATTTTGCCACTGATACTCTCTGGCATTTCTGGAATATTAATAAATATATACACTGACTGTCAAACAAATTGCCGTTCACATCATCGTTAATAGATGATGTGCTGTATTACGGTGTTGTCAGACTTTCTAAAATATCTATGAGGCACTACAAAACCTATTATTAATTATGATTTTATAGAAAAGAACATAGATCTAACATTACCTTTTTATCTTTAAGACGTTGCTTGATAGTTTTCAATTAAAGATAAACTTCACTCATGATCCTTCTGGACAAAAATGAACTTAAACATACCATAAATTTTAAAATGATTGATTTTAACTATGTAGATGAGAAATGACAAATGACAATATTTAACGGTAAATATTGATATAAAACAACTGTAACATCCACTCTTATAGTAAGGCAACTACATATACAACGCATGGCATGATTACTTCTGAACAATCATGAAAACGGAACGAGTGCCATACTCGCAACAACACAAAGCAGAGTGCTTGTGGTTGTTTCAATTTTATGCAGCTTGTTTTTGATTTTCAATTTATCTTTAAGATTTTACTGTAATATTTTCGACAATAAACATTTATTTGAGAACTTCATTTCACTGGAAGTTCCTTTATTAAACATAGATGTTAACAAAAGTCTCTTTTATAAAATACCCTAAAGATTACATGTTTAAGACGGCGGCGGCGTGAGACGGAGTTTGCTGTCGGAAGATTAAATATTTTCCGAATGATCATTTTTGCAACATTTGTAGTTGTTTATACTAAAAGTCAGGCCCAAATTCATGCCAATATTTTTTATCAGTAGTACACTTTTATTGAACATAACCGCTATCTGACAATATTATTTTATTATTATTATAAATAATTATAATATTTGGGTAAATTGTCATGGTAATTATTTCATTTTGAATTATAGTTTGTTATAAAACATAATCATTAACATGTTCATACCTATAGTTGAAGGGTTCAGAGGAAAAGTGGACCAAGTCCAAAAAAAATGTATTTTGAGCTTATTCAAAGCATTATTCAAAAGGTAATTCAAAGCACATGTTTTTCAGTACTGTAGCAGATCAAATCGATACTTGTTCCTTTAAGCAACAAATTAAGTTAATGTGTAGTTACTGTGAAATCTTTTTTAGTTTAGTCCGAGGTTTAGTCAGTGCAAAAGTGGACTAAGTCTATGCACACTTAATTCGAGAAATTGGTAGTTAAAGTTTTTAGTTAATAATTAATTTAAAACATATTTTTATAAATGTTTTGGTGTCAAGACATTTTAGTATACATCTAACTTAAATATTGGTTTGAGTATTAAAATTTTAGCTCAATTCAATTTAGAGCATTAGTATATTTTCTAATTTAGTATTGGACTTGATTCACTTTTGCATGAAAAAAATACGAAGTTTTCGAAATAAATTTAAACTAAAAGTAAACTTTTTATTAACTAAATACAATTTAAATATTGAATATCTTATTCATCAAAAATAATTTCGTCTTCCTCAAATTGGACTTCTTATCCTGATCGGATGGACGATGGAAGTGGAAGTTTTTGAAACATGAGTGAAATACTGGAGGAAGGTTAGGCAATAAGTCTTTCATATAATTTTTTTTGCATGGGTTGTAGGGCGTCTACTTGTATAAAAACGTTTTTATCAAACGTTATTTTCAAGTTTCAAAAACTTGCCACTTCCATCGTAATTAGAAAATCTACTAATGCTCTAAATTGAATTGACCTAAAATTTTAATACTCAAACCAATATTTAAGTTAGATGTATAGGGTAGACGCACCGGTTGGTAAGACTTTAGATTACCGGAAACCACTTACAGTGTTTTTTTTCTTTTTTTGTAATCTACTCTATTAGTAGAGTACGCGTATATGTTTTTTTTCTTGCGGAAATGCCTCATTCAAAAGTTAGCGTTTTTATTTTTATTTCAATACTTAA
>JABRWK010000637.1:0-10090 GCA_013372445.1 Hypothenemus hampei | reverse complement strand
AGATTAGGTTGTATTTTCCTACCCACAGTGTTCTCCTGTTACTATGCCTTCAAATTTTTACAAAATCTATCAATAGTGTGATGCAATTTCCCAGAAAATTGAAGTCTATTGAATTTGCTCCATCCTGTATATAATCAGGATACGATCGGTAGTAAAATTATAACCTTAACACACATTCTTTTAGTGGTTTGGTATACGCAAGCAATTTAACTCCTCTTGGCGCCTTACCTTTAACCCATATGCGCGGCTTTCTACCATTTATACATGTATGTATGTATATGTGCTTTGTTGCGTCACCAATTGCATTTCATGACGTAAACAAATAAGATTAATATATTTTTATTCTGGGAATGGAAGGGATATATTTAATTAAACCTGTGCATATATGTATGTAGATTTTAGGCAGCCTTGCAGACGAAACAAGAGAGGATCAAAGCAGAACGTAAACAACATTCATAAAGAGTGATGGTAAATTTAAAGTTATGAGTCTGGGACACGACCAGACTGCGGGAGCGGCTTACGTAAAGACGCTTTAAATTTTAGCATTCGCAAATTGCGTTTCATTTGTTCTAAAACGTTCTTGTCAACCGACACAAATTTTGACAAATCATAGAGTCCTGATGCAATTTAGATGGAAGAAAGGAGAAGGTCCCTTAATCGGTGAACTAAATAGTATTTCGTTTCAAAGAGCAATTTTAATTAGGTTAACGTAAATTTATCGAGCATTCGCATGCCAAATGGGCATTATACTGCGGATTTTATTATGTTTCGGATGTTCTTTTAGGTTCTAATTTAAATAATATCACTTTACCGGGAGGACTTACGACCGGAAAATTGATAAAGGAGAAGTGCCGTCTAAATGAACGATTGATAACTGTTTTCATGAGTATTTCTGACGGAAAAGATTTTAAATTAGTAATTTGAGTCTCACCTGGAAATAAGCTCGATGTGGCCGGCAAACACAATTCACAAAATAAGTTTCTGAACTCAGCTTGTGTCAATTATTTGTAACATGTTGACATTTTGCTGTCCATCCTGTCAACTTCTTTAGAGTATAATTAACTAGATGACTGGAGGGACAGTGAAACGTAAATATGTATCTCAGAAACAAATGATGCATGAAAAATCCAAAAGAAATACACTTAAACTTTTTATCAAAATCAATTTTTTAGTCAGAAAACATTGTTACTGTCACATCCAGAATATTCTCCACATTCAACTCTCATTGATAATGTTTACATTCTGCTTTAAAACTTGAATAAGTAATGGAAAGATTTTCTAAAAAGGGAAAAACTCGTTAAAAATTTGCATTCAATATACATTTTTTTCTGAATTTATGCTCAACTAATTGAAAAGGCCTTGTACAATCGTAACCAATCTGTCAACTTAATCAGTACAATAATAATCTCCATTGGAGGTTGCATTCGAATAAAATTGGGCATCCCTAAATTCGTTATTTCGAAAAGGGAATTTCGCGCTTTGTGTTCGAGAAAGTGAAAATTAAATCTGGTAAAAGCAAGAGTGTTTTTTTGCTCGGCACCAATTTTCCATTATCAGATTAATTCGGCACGCCATATCAACATAAATCACTGCAACGCAACCCAGATTAAATTACGGAAAATGCGAAATTTACACCTTGTTTTCAACTGTGAGCCAATTAATTCTACAGCGGGATAATCATCTTATAAAAGGGCGACATTTTAATACAGATATCTATGGGGTCATGGAGCTCTGGTAGTTTGATTTGTTAGGTCAACATCCATATTATTTATCTGTCATATTGCTTTATACAATGCAGTTCAAGTGTTACCCTCCTTACCCTTAATTTTTTGATACAGGTAACATTTTTTTGGCCATTTAGCACACTGTAATATTAACATAAACACTACTTTTTGATTTTCACGAGGGCTGATAGGTGCCATTTTGAAAAAAGAAAAGTTAACGGTAAAGAAGGTTGTGTAGTACATGTTTCCAAAGGTCTTATTGTGTAAAAATTTTTTAGAGCATTTGAAGCATTGAGACAAAATGGCGTTTTAATGAAAGTTCAGCGTTTTGAAATGTGGTAAAAACATGTAGTAACAAAAAAGTGTTCAAAGTGTTGCTCTTATTCTGGTAAGGAAATAAAATGTTACCTTTATAGAAAAATAAAGGGGAGGAAGGGAATTTACTTTTGAGCCGCATTGTGTATGTGGGGGAAGGTTACCTAAGTTAGATCGTTGCCTAATTTAGACCACTAGGATAAACGAGGCCCTATAATGGTTCTGAGTCTTTTTGATAAGCAATTACTTTATATATGTAATATGTATAGAACATTGTATGGCTTACGTAACTACTATAATTGGTTGATGCAATTATCTTTTTCAAAAAGCACTCAGAACCATTATAGGGCCTCGGCTATCGTAGTGGTCCAAATTAAGCGATGGTTCAACTTAGACAACCTTCCCCTATATGTTTAGTGAGGACTCTCGCATCTTTCTATACAGATTTCGCATTACAGGTAAATACACTGTTTTACAGTTGATTTTATGAAAATCTAAAATTTTGTATGGTTAAAAACATTTTTTTTAAGAAAAAATAAAGTAGCAAAGCGCAAAAATCTGCTAGACCGCACGTCCCAGATTTCTATTTATAAAATTTCAGTTTATTTTTATTTAAACGCAAACTAAAAGTTTAAAATCAAAATATTATGAAATTGAGTGCATTACACGGTAATGTGTTAATAAAATCTACAGGATGACCCAAAAAAAGATAATTCAATTCAAGGTGTACAAGACGATAGTTTATGTCATTAAGTAGCCGTACCGAATAATGTACCAAAATAACATGACAGAACAATGTGGGAATTGACAGGGTGTGCGAACTGTCACTTTGTACATTGTTCTGTCATTTTATGGTATTTTTTGTTTATAAAAAAAAATATGATAAAACAAAAACCTTTTCATTCAATTCACTAATCTTGCATGCTGTGATTAACTGTTATTAATATGAGTTATTATAATTCTTATTATAATGTTGCTATTCGATAGAATTTTCTGTGAATTTTTAGATTTAAAAATTACTGCAATGTTTTATGGTATACATAGATACAAGGTTTTATTGAGAGACCCTGCATAATTTATTGAAAAATATCTTAATCAAAGTAATTTAAACGTAATGATTCAAACGTTATTTTTAGCCACTCTCGCTTCTTGGAATAGTGATTTTTGAGCGACAAAGCGTCTAATAAACAATAATTACAAATTTGAAAGGTCAGAATGATAACAAGATTTCGCCACAATCGTCATGTAACTTTTTGAAAATTTCTACTTTAGTTAGGCAACCGAACTCACTAACAACAATTTTCCTTTGTCTGTAACAATATAATAATCGCCTCCATTATTCTCGAGAGTGCTGAAACGTAACGCAACCATACATATTACGTTTACATCTAATGTAACTTAATATTTTCGCATGTAAACATAAACAAAAAAACCTTTATCTTGTATCAAACTGGTACTTAACTGATTAGCGATTCCGTGTAGAAAAAATACACATTCAAAACGTTCTTTTTTAACCCTAAAAAGGATAAAGTACGCTCGAATGTGACCGTTTGACAACAGAATTGTCACGCGTGCTCTCCTGTCTGCGCGCTTTAATAAATATTAATAAAAAAAATTCATAATTATCGGCATCGCACGTGACGTGATTGGCCGACTAAAAGGCATTTCTAGCGGTTCAATATCTCCATATTAGAAAAACAAATTGACCGAAATGTAGGTTGTGACTGTGTAACTGGGTCTGGAAACGAACACCAAAACGCTATGATTGAAAATTGTCCCTTTTTAATACCATTTACTTGGAAAATTGCTTTGTAATTATTCAAATGAAATAAATACTATTTAAACATTACTAAATTGTTACTTTTGTTTACCTTTAAATGTTGAAAATTTCCTTTAAAAACGACACTTATCAGAAAAAATGTTTACTACGAACACTATAAGTTTTGTATATATTTTTTTCTCTCGAGTACCACCACATGGTTCCCCGATTCCGAGGTCGAGGTGGCGCGGTTCCGACCTCTCGAAACCGTTTGTTTGTCTTTTCTTACCGTCCAAATCGCGGGCGGGCGGCCCAAAGGAACTCCCCACCCATATCCAACACACACATACACACACATGTTCGAAAAAACCCATCGATGTTTCTTCCTGGCTAATAATGTTGGTAAACATTTCTAAATCCTAGTACCTTTGAAATCATTCGATTTACAATTGAGATTCAGTTACCAATTCCAGTATAAATAAATAGTTTTTGCGTTAAAATAGCCTTATTGAATCTTCAACAATGGGCTTTAAGTAGGCGTTGAACTTGGAAAAGAAATTTGACGTTAACAGTTTGAGGTCATTGTAGTTCAGCTGTGAATTGACGTTCAGTTCTCAGTCAAACTGAGTAGTAACTAAGAAGATTTTTTACTAAAAAATAACTAAGGTATATTTAAAAAAAAGTCAGTTCCCATTAAATTTAAATCGTAGGCTACTGATGAAATTAGCCAAAAAAAAACAGAGAAAATTGAAATTCTATAATACAGAATATATTATATGCTTAGTTTTGAATATAAGGATACATTCTAAATCAAAGGTGATGAGTTATTTAATACAACTCATTCAGTTCGGCCCATTATTAGCTCAAGTATAGTTTCAAAAATTTAAAATCTATTGACCGATTTCAGGTATGAGAAAAGGGCCAACTTAATATTTTGAGGATAGTGCAAGAAAATTTGCATTTCGTATGAAATGACATCACACTATGCATCAATTACGAAGCTCACTCTTTATATTTTGAGAGAATAAATGTGACACGGTAGTCATACTGTGAATTTAAACCTGTTAATCTAGTTGCTGTTCGGTATATGACAACCACAAAGTATATTTCACAAAAACTCAAGAATCACTTAGATGGTTTGGGGATCATAAACCTATAATAAATTCATTTAATGATAATTGTGGATTCAAAAGATTATATGTATGTATAGGAAGATTCGCACTGCACATACATATACGGTAAAAGACAGACTGAAAATTCATTTTATGCAAACATATAAATGTTAGAGTTTCAAATTGAACACCCTGTATATTTATAAGATTCTATTGTTTTAATAAGAAAGCTAACAAGACGACCATTTTCTATTTTTCAATTACTACATATACATTATGAGTATCAGAAAACCAATGAGAAAGTTCCGGGAAACTTTACGGTGATAAATATCCGGGAAGATTTAGGAGATTTATTTGGAAATTACTCAGTTGTTTTCATATTTTTATCTGGTTCCTATGTATACGATTCATTTACGTAGACAACAAATAATAAACGTTTATAGAGATGAACCATTCCGTTTGAAAATATTTTTTTACTTTTCCCGGTATAGAAATAATGCTGATACTGACCTGGCTGCTGGTAACATTAGTAGGTTTTATTAATTTTTTTAATAGTTAGAAGCATTTCTAAATTATTGAGTGGTACGTGATGAATCGCCCGAAAAAAATCCCAACGTGACGTCTAAGAAAAATGTAACATTGTATCGAAAAATGAATTTGAAATTGGGTTATTCACATCAAATGCCCCAATTTATACGATTAATGATGGTCCAAATTGGAAAAGGCACATTATTCCGAACGTTTTAACAATGATAAGTGCATTTCTTTGACCCGTTGCTTCATTAATAATTAATAACTTACCATTTGCGTGGGCGATTTCGGTTTCCTATTGATATCCGGGATTTTTTGTGAGGCTGAAAATGAAAGAAAATATTTCTTTTAGAGCGAGATTCTTTTTTAAATAACAAAAAAACCCTATTAAAACCGTTCTTATGACTTTAACGCCCATCCAACATGTAAATCTGAAGCCCACACATCGTGGTACATGATCTGTCCTATTTGTATTGTGTTTAAGATAGTCAATGGGCAAATATTTAGGAAAAAGCTACTTTTACAAGAAGATGGGTAATGGTATGAGACTAGTTCTCGAACTATTGTCGGAGAATCTAACGCTCATTTTAATGTTAATTTAAGGGTGTTTTATGCGGCGGAGACGTCTATTATGTGAGTTAAGAATAGTGCCATAATAAAATAATTGCAACATTTCCATTTGTTTATTTATGCAATTGTCATGTATGAATGTGTTTAAATTTTCTTTAATAGACTTTCCAATATGATATTTGGGCAAAATAGATAATATATCAGTACCAGAGAGGTAAACTATCGTAACTCCACTTTTACCCGGTATGGAATTACCAATATTTTTAAATTGCCTTCTTTCAATTTTCTATTATGATAAAAAAGGTAAGCCACGTATTGATGATTTGTCATATTTTTAATTTTGAAAATGTAGTATCTATTATAACTGAATTACGATTGACATTTGCTTTGTTCTCTACTGAAAATTTCCATTTATGGACATACAATAGTTTACCTTTCTGATACTGATATGTATATTTATTTGTCAAAAAAATAGGTATATTCAATAAATTTTCTTGATTTCTCTGTAGAGTTACCAACCATTTTTCGGATACGTTGACTTTTAGTATGCTAGTAAACAGCATCAGAATGTGATAAACACTAATCATGAAAGGTCACTGACAACCATTTTACACATTCTGTCAAATTTGAAGGAACTTATAAATTTTCTAAAATTAAAGCAATGTTAATTAACATTTATATGTATAGATATTTGTATTGTTTAGGTCAGAGGTTTCCAATTTTTTCTGGGCTACCGCTCCCTTTTTAAGAAAAAAAATCAACGTTTCCTCCAGCATAATAGTTAATTATATAAAATATTAAAATATTGTTGCATTTTATCTATACCTATTTCATTTATCTATTTATTTGCTAAAAATTACGAAGTATAAATTAATTAAAACAATCATCAAATGTAATAAAAATTTTTAAAACAAACACAAAATCAATAAGAAATAAAAAAAATTAATGAGAAGGTTGAGACTAGTGATTTTAACAATGTCGGCCTCTAATTTCGTTAACATCAGATGCAAATTTACACGTTCAGTGATGTGCAGTCTGTTCTTTTCTTAGAGAGTAAACGCTAAAACGATAAAGGAAAAGCAGAAAACTTGATGTCCATTGAATTTTACTTTTAGTTCTTCGTTAGATGTAAATTCTACGAGTTCTTTTTTTAAATTTGATAATTTTGCTGTATCTGTATTTGCGAAAGGATCTAAAACCCAACTCGATATATTTATATTTAAAATATCCTAGAAGTGCTTCGTAAAATCAGCATAAAGAACGTTCAAGTGTTGATAGTAAGTAATTAAATCTTCTTGTTTTGCGGAGACCACCGATAATATAGGAAAGTGGCAGTATTCACTTTTACATACATTTCATTTAAATAGAAGTTTTTCCACGAAAGCAGCTATGATTTTTTTTTGTTTTAATGAAATTCAACTTATCACCTTGCAATGGTAAACTGATTTCATTAAATTGTATTTTAAACAGATCTGTCAAATAAACGCTGTCATTTTTAGGTGTAATCAGGTTTTCGTGCAGTTTTTCGTCTTTGATTTCAAGGTAGTCTAGTACAGTCGATGAGTCAAATAGATTAAAAAACGATTCACACAAATACCTTCTAAGAGCCAACGAACTTCTGTATGTAGAAGCAGGCGATTACAATTTTCATCATTTTCAGTACAAAGTAGACCAAATAATGTCTCATTTAATTCATTGCTTGAAATCTTATTGAGTGTTCATTACGAATAGAAATTTCTATTTCTTGAATAAACTCGTTCATGGCATTAAATATTGATTTTTTTTTGTATAAGCTCCCAAATTTTTGCTAAATAATAACTCTTGCCACAGTTTTTCTTCTTTCATAAGCCGAATGTACGATAGGAATAGTGCTTCATTATATGATAGAATGGATTCATCGAGTTAAATAGAAAATTCACAAGGCCTTTTAAGTAATCGCATAAATATATTTCAATGTCCTGAGCCATTTCATCTATCTTCACTTTTTTTCGTGGAACTAGAATAAATAGCGTACAGGAAGAACGCTTAAAGAAATTAGTTTCAAGGAATATTGGATGAAGAAAGTCCCTGAACTATAGAAACATCATCGACTAGATTTTGCCTTCAACATCTAAATTGGACAAACGATTAATGGGTTCTAGTTTTGATCACGGATGAGAGCCATTTTTGTATAAATTCGATTGATCGTAGAGAAAGATTGTATCATCGTCCAGAAGAACAAAATTAAGAATTGAATTTTATTTTTACTGTAGATTTTAGAGCAAGTTATAATCTGAAAGTTCAAGAAAACACCTCCTCTAAATCTCCATAATTCCTCCTAATAATTTTATGACACTTTATCTGTAATCTCATTTTTGAACTATTTGTTTGTTAATAATTTGTGTAAATTTCCTAATTACACGTCATATCATTGTTCAACAAAATATCTTATTATCATATTGAATGATAGATTGTAATAAAGATTTTAATAAAAGAAAATTTTACTGTTTCCGTTGGTGGTTCCATCATGGCGAGGGGAGTTACTGATGATTAATGGTCGTTTTAACTGCAAATTGGTAGATAAGAACAAACGTTTTCAAAATTTCGTGGTATTTTTCGGTATTTTTCACAAAAAATTTCGGAATAAACTTCTCCTTCATATATGCAAGACAATGTTCATGTGCACATAGATCATTGTGTAATTAACTTTTTAAATCAAATGAATCACAATCAATTAGTCATTATGTTTCCCTAACTTAGGTCTAATAGAATACGTTTGAGACATATTTGGTATACGACTTAAGTAAAAAATTTCTGCTCTTGCAAACGTAGAAGTGACAGCTGCTCTAATTGATATATGGGAGAGTCTGCCCTAAGAAATAACAGATAATACCATCAGAAGTTTGGGGATAGAGTTGCCTGCCATCATAACGGTTCGTGGAGGAAACAGGTGTTCTTAAAAAATCATTTTGAAATTTAGATTTTTAATAAAAATTGTTAAAAGAGGTTGAAATTATTTTTTTTGTGAAAATGCTTTTCTTGGTTTTTGTTTTGCAGGGGACTTTAAAATAATATGAAATTTTGCAAAATATACATACTCAGTAATACCTAGCTAACTTTTCATTAAAATTTAATTTCATTTAAATTTTGTTCAAATAAATTAAAAAAAAAATACAAAAAATACCTCTCGTTCCTTTAAATTTGCCGGTGTCTGGAGATACTGCTTTTGCAATAAATCACTGTTAGAATCGTAAAAAATCACTCATTTCACTTGTAAGTTTCTAACAGAACAACCCTCGTATACAAGGTGGTGACATATGATAAAGAAGATTATGACTAAAGTTTTTAATATTTTGAAAAATTTATTTTTGCATTGTACAAAATTCAAATAAGGGTACATTCTAAAATTATTTTCGTTGTATACAAGGTGTTCTATATAAGTGGAAAATATCAAAGTTGTGTTTTTTTAATAGATTTATACATACTGTACTGTCTTAAATTTCTCGAAAAAAATAAATATAAGTTTAACTAAGGTTGATCCATCCTAAACCTTAAGGATTTTAAAACAATTGAGATTTTGTAAAAATGTAATTAATAGGTATAACATTAGATCACATTGTTACAGTGCAAATATAAAAACTTTATTTCTTAGCAAATATAAACTAGGGTTAACCGAAATTCTCACCAAACCTTAAGTATGAGTCATATTTCATGTCATATGTTATGAAATATTATAGTTATGAAACTATAAATATCTTATACAATGAGTCCACAAAATAAATTTAAAATTGGATCGACTTACTTAATTTAAATGGAATATCCTATATTTTATTTTTTGGTGAAACTCATAGACTTATCACCAATGGAAAACTGTTATATGTATCTTCCGATATCAAATTGTATAGGTTATGTTCAAAAATTAAGATTAAAAGAAAAGTAGAAGGTTTTATTAATTTCTATTTTAGTTGCCATGATTATAATTTATTGTATTATATGTATATATTATGTATTTATTAAATCCATTTTGATGATTTTATTTGAGTTAAGTTGAACAATATACAGAAAACATACAAAATACTCACTTTTCAGGGTTCCATTTA